>RQIL01041969.1:0-26691 GCA_003951145.1 Jimgerdemannia lactiflua | reverse complement strand
AATATTATGGATAATATTTTTTATTAATTTACCTATTTATAGGACTTCTAGTATTAAATGTATTTCTATAAAAATTAATAGCTTTCAAGTGTGAGACCCACTCAGAGTTCTTGAGAATAGAAAGAATAAAAGGATGACAAAGATGCCATAAAATACAGTAATGTAGTTTTATAGACAGATATATTCAGAAAATGAAAAATAACACTATTTGTATTTTTAGAGAACAAGCTATAGTTGAAAATATAGAGATTATAATAGAAATATAAGTTGATGTCAAGATAATAAAATTGACCAAATCATCATAGTTGGACCAATTCTGATAACTTCAAAACTTCAATAGATATATTTGCAAGGATATTCTATAATTTATTCTCATATTACAATATAGTTTCTTCCAATTTAGATAGATGAAGTTACTTTAATAATAACTGAAAAACAAATCAGTTAACTAGAATAAATCATATAATAATAGATAACCATATTTAAGAATTTTGATATTATAATATGCCTGGCTCAATAGAGGCAAATTACAAGGTTGGGTAGCTGTATAGATTGGCTTGAGCTCCTAGTTACTTTGTCAAAAAGCAACAAAATGTTCAAATAATATGTACAAGTTCCTTATATTGGTATTTAGTGGTATAATATTCAACAGCTAGAGACTTTCTGCAAGTGATTGATTTCCTAATTTGGTGGTGTTCTTGGGTTATAGGTGATTTCATTTAATGCAAGTGGTCAGTGTGCAGCTAATTTGGTGGATTTCCTTATGGGCTCTCTGGGAACTGGCAATCAATTTCCTTAAGGGTGCGGGTTCTGGTTGCAGGTTGCTGGCATGACAGCAATCAGGTTTCCTTATGTGTGCTGGTTCTGGATGCAGTTATTCAGATGATGTGGACTGAATGAGACAGATTCTGCAAAGTATGGCAGATCAGTGGGTGAAATGTTGAATGATGCAAGTGAACAATGTGGATTGGCAGATAGGTGGACTTCTCAAATAGTGACTTATTTCTCAAACAGTGGACTTGAACAATGCAGATCAGTGGATAGAAATATAGCAGACTTCTCTTGAAAAAGGAGTGGCAAACTCAGGCTTCAAAGTTACATTGAAGACTGGCTTTGAGAGGTGGACTTAAACTGATAGATTTCTTGAAAACAGACTTGAAAATGGTGGCTTATTCCTTAAGCAGCAGACTTGAGCGATGTGGACTAAATGAGGTGGATTGGCAGTACATGGCAGATTGGCAGACTTCTCTTGACAAACTTCTTTGTATCAGAAAGTGGACCAGAGTGGAAATGAGATACCAAGCTCACAATCTTCTAGAAGAAGCTCTAGAGTGAATGTTTCTCCTAAGTGTTGCAATTCAATCTTTAGAATCAAGTAGCTTTTGGCAGGCATATCCTTCAAAGTATTATAGGCAGACTTGTCTTTTGCTTTGGATTCAATTTCAGACTGAGGTTTATTCACTCTTGTCTCTGGGCTATTTTATATATTGTGGTTGCTACCTGGTTGCTATCTGGCTAATTATAGATTGCTATTTATGGTGTGTTTGGGCAGATAGCCACTGTCCAGTGGACAGCCACTGTTCACATTATTTCCTTCTTTAGTTATCTAGTTATTTATACAGTTTTCCATAGCAATAGTTGCTGTGCTAATTACTATGCTATGCTAATATTCATGTCATCTTTATTCATGTCATCTGGCTTATTCATATCATCTGGCAATAATTTGGGTGGTATATTTTTGTCATCTGTCACATCAGCCCCCACTAAAGGATGATCTGTCCCAGACTATCCTTTAGTCATCATTCCAGTATACTTAAGCATCTTCTGCATCTATATCTGTGCCATCATCTTCTGTATCTGGGTCACTCCATTCTAATTCTGGATCTTCTTCTTGTCCTTTGAGAAACAAGAAGTCTACTTGTTAGAGAGTACTCTAGAAGGTAGTCTCATTCATCTGGTAGATATCATTGAGGTAGAAGTGAGACTGTACTAGGGCTTCAACATTTCATTTATATAGGGTATAGATTCATTTGGCAGTTCTTGCTTCTTGGTGGGTTATGCCAGCTGGTCCTCCAATGTATAGCTGTTCTTGTAATAGTTGTCTGATATTATAGAAGGCTTGCAGGTAGTGGATCTGAAGCAATCTCTGGGCAATGGCAAGATTCTCTTGATGCTTCTAAATTAATTGTATTGGAGTTTCTTCAAGTTGGTGGAACTGGGGCAAGTGAATTGGCAGAGCTTGGAAGGAGCTGAGGATGAGGGTTTGGAGACATTGATCTATCCTCTGAGTCATGGTTTGTGCAGATATATCTTGAGGCAGTTGATGTGAACTGGGGTTCTCAAGATTTGTCCATCCATGCTTCTTATATAGATGCTGGCTCCTCTGATATTTACAAGGTATGGTCCTTCCCATTTTGGTTCCAGTTTAGCAGCAAAGTTTGTTTCAATCATGCTTCTCCAAGCTAGGACTTGATCTCCAATCTTGATCTTCTGATCCTTCTGCTTTTGGTCATAATACTTCTTTTGTCTTCCTGGGCCTTGATAATCTGGTTTTGGGCATCTTTTTACAGCTGATCTCCTTTTTCAAGAAGCTTTCTGAGATTCTCATGGTCAGCAGTTCTGGTCTTCTTGGCAAACATCATTTCAAAGGGCTTTTGTTTGGTTGAGGCAGCAGGGGTGTTTCTGATTTCCCACAGGATTTCAGATAAGCAGAGATCCCAATTGGTAGGATTAATCTTAGCAAGTCCTTTCTTGATGCTCTGGTTCATTCTTTCAGTCATTCCATTGGTTTGCAGATGGTAAGAGGTGGTTCTTTTCAGGTGGATTCCAAGAATTCATACATAACTTGAGATTATATTGTTCACAAATTCAGATCCTTGGTCAGAGATGAGTTCATCAGGGAGTCCATATCAGTGGGTGAGGTTACAAAGGTTTCCAACAATGGTCAGGGCATCTGCAATCTCCATGGGGTATGCTTCAGACTATTTAGTCAGATGTTCAACAAATACTAGGATGTATCTGATTTGTTTTGGTATTACTAGCAGGGGTCCAATTATATCTACTCTCCATCTTTGAAAGATGTGAGTGGGTGGGAGAATCAGTTATAGAGGGGCTTAATAGTTCTTCTTTCCTTGATACTTCTGGCAGGTGTCACATTTTTGGATGATATCTTGGACTTGTGCTCTGAGGTGGGGCCAATGTTAATATTATTCTCAAATCTTGTCTTCTGTACTTGTCTGTCCTTGGTGGGCTTTCTGGTATTCTTGTCAGATGAGATCTTCTTGCTCCTTGATAGTCATGGGAACTTCTTTGAGGGTGCAGTTCTGAGGTACACCCTTTCTTTAGTTCATTGGGTTATGCAGGAAAGAACATCAATATTGTAGTGAGTTCTTCCTGCTTTGTGGATATTGATTTCATACTCTTGAAGAATAAGGATCCATTAGACAAGGATTCCAGTGGGGTCCTTTCAGTACAGTAACCATTTGAGGGCTGCATGGTCTGTGATCAGAGTGAACTTTCTTCCAATAAGATAATGTTTGAACAAGGTGACCACTCATATGACTGCAAGGCATTCCAATTTGGTACTTCCATAGTTGGTCTGCTGCTTGTTGGTGGCTCTGCTTGCATAAGCTATCACATAGTACTGTTTGTCAGATCCTTCTTGTGTAAGGATTGCTCTGAGGCCATTCTTGGATGTATTAGTGTACAGAATGAAAGGTTTCTGCAGGTCTGGTCAGACTAGGATTGGTACTGAGGTCAGGCAGTATTGTAATTTTTGGAAGGCTTCTTCTTGTGGTTCTTTCCATTGGAATGGTACTTCTTTCTTCAGCAAGGTTTGGATTGGGGCAGAGATTTCAGCAAATCTCTTGATAAATCTTCTGTAGTAAGATGCAAGCATCAGGAAGGACAGGGCTTCCTTTGGGGTCTTAGGGACAGGGAATTTGTTGACTTTTTCGATCTTCTTGGAATCTGCATGTGTTCTATATTTAGAGACAATGAATCTAAGGAATTTGAGCTTCTGTTTGCCAAAGTAGCACTTCTTTGAGTTGAGTCTTAGGTGGTTTTGTCGAGTAAGTTTGAAAAACTCTTCAAGGTCTCACAGGTGGTCTTCAAAATTTGCTGAGCAGATGTTGGAGTTATCCATATAAACAATCAGGCAGTGGTGGATGAGAGGGGCATATACTGAGTTCATTATTCACTGAAAGGTTGGGAGTGCATTGCAGAGTCCAAAGGGTATTCAGAGATATTCAAACAATTTTTCTAAAGCAAGGAAAGCTGTCTTTTGAATGTCTTTGGGGTCCATTGGTATCTCATGGGATCCTGCAAATAGGTCTATGCTGCTGAAGAATCTTGCATTTTATAGCTGGTCCAGAAGGTCATCAATTCGGAGCAAGGGGTATGCATCTTTTTCATTTACTGTGTTGAGTTTCCTGAAGTCTACAATAAGTCTCCATCCTCCTTTCTTTGGTACAATAAGTATAGACCTGGCCCAAGGGCTGGTAGAGGGTCAGATGACTCTATTGTCTAAGAGTTCCTGTATGTGTTCTTTCTTGAATATCTTCAAGTGATGGGGTATCCTGTATGGTTTCTGTCAGATGGGTGTTGCATTTCCTGTATTTATACTGTGATGGTATGATGGGTTATATGGCAGGTTGCTATAGTCTGTGGTGAAGATGTCCTGATATTTATGAAGGAGTTCAGTCAATTGTTGTTGTTGTTGAGGGGTCAATCCTTCTCCAATATTTGTGGAAGGCTTCACTTTCTCCTGGGTCGCAGAGGGGCCTTTCCTTTCTTCTGTAACCTTTTGCCATTTTCTTGTAAGTTTAATTTATAAACTTCTATATATTCAGTTGAGGTAAGGCACAAGGTGTCCAATGATGGTTCCTTTGGCAAGATGATATTGTCCTAGCTTGTATTGATTGCTTGGAAGTATACTCGATTCATCTTGTCAGAGAATGTGTACTCTTCTATGTGCAGGTTTTGTATTTCTTCATTTGGTTTGAAGAAGAGGTTCCTGGGGTCTGGTGGTATAAAGATTTCGATAGTGGTCTATTCTCCTGGCTCAAGGATGAGGTTCTTGTGAAGCTTTACTAATTGATGGAAAACTTACTAAGGGGCATTTGCTTTAAATTGGCTGACCTGAAGGAGATTTACTTCCTTCTTGTCTTAGCTTCCAAATCCTTTGATTTGTCTGGTTCCTTGAGTAAGCTTGGGTACTTCCTATAGCTGAGGGGTCTTATACTTGAGGAAGACTGCTTGAGTGATTTTGTCTCTTTTGTAGATTCGAATCTATTCACCACTTCCATTTCTTAAGATGACCTTGATTTCGCCTGTGTATCCTGGGTCAATAGTTCCTCCTTCAGTAGAGAGTCCTTCAAGAGCTAGACAAGACCTTGAGGTCAACTGGATGTAAGTTCCTTTTGGTAGTTGCATGGCAATACTGGTTCTGATAAGCTTTGTACTTTCAGGGCCCAAAATGGTATCATAAAGACTGCTGAAATCATAGTCAATATCTTCTTGGTGTACCTTTTTCAGTGGAATTGCATTGGGATGAAGTAGGGTAAACTGTGCAATGTTCTTGCCAAGTGTGGGCTGTCCATGGGCTGAGGCTTCTATTGCTTCAGATCTCTAACCTTTGATATCTAGGTGTGGCCATCTTGCTCCAGTAGAGAGGTCTCAAAGGTAGTTGATTTCTCTTTTTCCAGTGGGGTCCAGGGCTTCCATGAAATTGATAGCATCATCTATCCATCCTTAGTGAGTTGCATGACAAATGAGAGCCAGGATATCTTCTCCTAGGTCATATATCTTGAGGACCTTCCTTGTGGGTTTTTTCTTTTTCTCCTTTCAAATCTTTGCTCAATCATCTTCTCTCTTGAGTGTGTGTACAATCACATCTTTGCTGAGATGGATCTTTTCATATTGACAAGGCCAGCATCTGGAATGCTTTTTATGATGACAATATCCCATGGCTTGAAAGTGTTTCTTTTTTTCTTTGATTTCTCCTAGTTTTGGGAATTTGCATCCATTCACATCATACTTTGGTGGGAGGGTAGACAGGGGTTTCACTTCTGTCTGAGTGTAGAATTCTACTCCATATCTTCTCTTTGCAAGTGTGATAACTGATTCTTGGAAGGAGGTTTCTTCTGCAATGATTTTCAGAGATTCCCTTTCAATAGGCTGTCTGGCTTACTGGTCCAATATATGGCATTGATAGCAGGAGTCTCTTGGTGAGTGGAAAATGACTTAATGGAGGCATCTGCCCATTCAGAAGGCTCTCTCTTGATGGGTTTCAGGCTTTGGGATGACTGGCTGTGAGCTGGGTCCAGCTTCTTCTTCACTTCAGTGGGTGTTGTCATCTTCTTCTTCTTGTGGTGCCCAGTTCAGATCATCCCATAAGACAATTGCAGGAAGATCTTCATTTTCAGAAATGCCATCACCTTCTTCCTCTGGTGGCTGGTCCCAAATTGCTTGTACTTCTGCTGCTTCAATTTCAGGATTAGGCAAGACTTGTGTATGACTTTTTGACTGAGTGTTGTGGAGGTATCTCTTCTTTCTTCTTCTGCATTCCATGCAAGTAGTGCCAGGGCTTTTTTGAATTCCCACATGTCTGGATGAGTGTTTTTCACATTTCTGTCTTTGAAGACACTTAGTGCATCCTCTGGCTTCTCCAGCAATGGCTCCGATTGTGATCAGGATGATATCTTGTGCCCATACATTATCTTCTGGTCTGTCTTCCACCATATTGATTTGGGGCCTCAGTCTAGGGTCATTTTCATTTTCAGAATTCTCCTCTTCTTCCTCCTCCATAGTGGATTCTTCACTGCTGGCATATTCTTCTTGAATGGTCACCTTCTTCTTTTTCTTTGATGGCTTGAAGCTGGTGACTTTGACTTGGTACTTCTTTCCTCTGTAGTCAAATTTGAATACTTGATGACCAATGTTGATATCTACATTTATCTCCTTCATCCAATTGGTACCAAGGATTATATCATAGGTGATAGTTTTGGTCACAACTGCCTTGGAGATAGCGAACTGAATGTGTCCAAGAGTAACAGTGATGTTTCAGACCTCTCTGAGGGGTTGAGTTCGGGCTCCATCTGCTACTATGATGCTGAGGCTAGAGGGTCCATCAATGGGCCATTGAATGCTGTCCAGGAATTTCTTGGCAATGACACTGTGGCATGCTTTTTGTATAACTTTATAAAGCTTCTTGCACAGCTCAATGTGCCACTTGGTGAAGCGCGGTCTCGAATTATAAGAATTATATATTGTTCGGGTCGATTATGGGTCGGTGGTCACGTGACTGGTCATCCGAAAACGTTGTCAAAAGGGCAGGTTCGATGGCAGGTTATTCGAATTATGTTGGCTCAATTATTTAGTAGTCGATGGGTGCTAGATCGTACAAAAGAGGTTTCTGGCGGCGCTGCTTGTAAGCATGGTGGGATGGTTATTCTTTTATCCTTAGTGGGTGAGCAGCGAACAGGATCCAAATATGGGCGGGCTGTCGATCTTTTTATATTAAGTAGTCCGGGCATTTGATCAACGTGCGTGGGAACTTGGGTCTCAAATAAACGGTCTGGGTCTATCAAACATGCAGTGATTGGCGATCTTTATATCTTGAGTAAGCGGTCTGGATGGGTCAGTTGTCGATCGTGGGGCAACAGCGATCTTAAAACTAAGCGACTCGTGACAGTGAAAGGGAAACGTTCATAGTGGCGGCTCGGTCGCTTGTGTCGTATGTTCGATTTAACTTGCTAACTTGAGGGCGCTCATTCTGACGGTCTTTCTAATGGGTCTCTAAGTGCACAACTTGAATATGCGGCAGTCTTTGGATTGTGCAGTGTAACTTGAGTATCTGGGAGGCGATTTCCTTGGTGGTTTCCTTTACTCAGTGGCTTTCCTTAGCGGCAAAATAACTTGACTGAAAATTTGTGGTGGTCCATGGCGGCGATTTCCTAACTTGATGGGTTTCTTAGTGGCAGTTGATTTCCTTAAACTCAGTGGTGGTGGTCTTGAACAAGAGTTATCCTTGGCTCTTGGAATCTTTTCCCAAAGTTTCTCACAAACTTAAGTTGGTTTATCTTACACTAGACTTCTTTGTCATTCAGATAAATGCCAATTGACTAAGGTTTATTCACTGCAGTTTGGGGGGGTATTTATACAGAGTTGTGCATGGATTTTGCTAAGTATATGGCTAAGTAATTGGTAATTTCCTACTCTTGAATTAGTGCAGATTTGGAAGTCAAGTGACTAACTAGTAGAATAAGGCTAATTCTTTGTTTGTGATGAATAAGGCTAGTTAAAGTGCAGTTACTGTTTGTGCAACAAACTAACTAGATCAAATTTGGCTAATAGAACCATCACTGTTTAACCTGAAGTTTAGTGTGACTGGGATTATGTCATCCTCTTCTTCTTCCTCATTTTCTTCAGGGGGTCTGGCCAAATCATTTTCTGCAACTCACCAGTGAGCTGACTTCAGTTGGAAGTTCTGAGGGTATTGAGGAGGTGTCTGTATATCTATCCAAGAGGTTGTTGAAGTCCTCTTCCCATAAGACAAATAGGTCACTGCTGTTTCCTTAGTCTTGAAGAGTGATGTCAGCAGTAGTGATGTCACCACTGATGATGTCATCATTAGTGAAAGGTGCAGAGTACTCTTGCTGCTCTTGTGGTCTCCAGTCTATGAGATTTTCCTCTACAAAATAGGGGATATCTATAGGGTTCTGTGGGGCGCGAATCCTCAGAGGAGGGCCTTGGAATAGGGCAATCAAACCACAGATAAACTGGTCTGGATTGTCTTCTAGAAGGGGGTTCCAGAAGTCTTGCACTTCTTCAATCTTAACTGAATAGTAGATTGGGCCTCTTCTGCTACCATCTCTTCTAAGTGGTCCACCTGGCAGCTTGATAGCTCTTGAATGTCTGAGGTCTTAATATACTGTAGATTTGGGATAGCCCAGAGAGCATGTCTGAAGATTTGATGGACTCTTCTGGCCAATTGCTGCTCATGCCTGTCCATGCATGTAGCATCTGTAATTTCTTATTGGCTGGCCTCTAGGAATTCTTGGCAGAGGTAGTGTCTCATCTTATATTCTTGCCACATGAGTAGGCATTGAGTGGCCATTGAGATTCTTGTTTCCATTTCATGACAGTTCAGAGTATAGTGAAAGGGGTCTCTTGTGTAGAGATTCAGACTGGGGATCCTTCTAGTGTGCAGTCTCATGGCCCTTCTGATGTCATTAAACATCTGTTCTTGGACTGATGGCCCAGAGTGGCTCCTTGATCTTGCTGTTTGGCGGATGATGGCAGGCATTTATTTGTGGTAAGTCTTCTTGGTTGTAAATGCTGTTGTACCTCTTCTTGATGCTCATTTTTATATTCTTGAAGGTCTTCTTCTTTGGTCTGGGGGTAGAGTCACTTGATTGTCAGTAGTATACCACTGGGGTCATTATGAGTCACTATGAGTTTCTGATGCAGATCATCTTTGGATCAAGATGAGTCATGGATGAGTCATGACTTGCACTCAGTGGCTTTCAAAGTAACAGCAGTCTTTAGGTTCTGATGTCACTAGATTCAAAGGCATCATCACAACACATACAGCTGCTCTTGTGTCAATGAGGATTTTCACCTTTTGGCCTCCAATATCTCCAAACAGATAGGTGCTGACATTTCTTTCTGCAGCTTGTACTGCTGGGGTTGCTGGTTCTTTTTGAGGAATGGGGACTCTTCTTGTGTAAGATCTGGTGGTTTGCAGTAACTTATTCCTTACTCCAGCAGGTGTCAGTTGAAGGAACTGCAAGAGTGGAACTTCTATCTTGGCTTCCTGGATCTTCTTTCAGGCTTCATTGTAGATGTCCTAGGGCATGGTCTTTGGGATGTATTTCTTCTTGGACTTTGGAGTCTTGGTTTCCAATTCTGGTTCTTCTCCCATCTCTTTATCAGCAGATTCTGGTAGAGGATCTTCTCCATTAAGAGTGGCTCTGGGGATGAATGGTGAAGGAGAATGGGGAGGTGTATCAACCTGCTCTTCATCTTCCTCTTGAATGGTTCTTCTGCTTGCTCTTTTGGGTGGGTTTCCTACTGCTCTGGGGCAGCCTACTGCTTTCTTCCTCTTTTCTGCTAGGTAGACTATTTCTCCATATTCAGCCTTAGTTGGGTACAAGTCTAGGTCACTGTATTTCTCACTATCACTCAGTTCATAGTCTTTGACTGGGTGAGCTTCTGTCCTCTTATTGTGGGTATTCTTTCAGTTTGGTTGTTTAGAATTTCTTGAACTGCCTTGATTGTTGCATTCAGAGGCATAGTGTCCTTACTGTCCACACTTATAGTATTGGACTTGTGCCCTATCTTTTGGAGGATAGTTTTGACTATCAGAGTATGGGTAGTTCCTCTGATAATCCCGATTTTCGCATGGATAGCTTGGCTGGTAATTCCGATTTTAATGTGGGGGATGTCTTGGCTGGTAGTCCCGATTTTTGCATGAATAGCTTGGCTGGTAATTCCGATTTTCGCAAGTGGTGAGCCTTTCAATCTGCCCAACCAGTCTGTCTACTTTTGAATTGAGGTCTTGAATCTCATTCTTGTCCTTCTTCCATTCTTTGGTGGGCTTTTCTCCTTTTGATTCCCCTTAAAGGATTTCTTGCAGGGCCTTGACCAGGAGGTCTTCTTTGTCTTCTTTCCAATTATCAGTCCAGGTGGTTCCTTGTTTGACATTAAAGTATTCTTGGGCTACATCTACTTGCTCTTCAGGCTTCCTGATGCCCAGGGTTCAGACATATTGAGTAATGTTGGGTGGGATTCTATTCATGAAGGTCATTGGACCAATGATGTCTTGATTGACAGTATTGAATCTGGTAGCATGCATTCTCTTCTGAATTCTGATGAAGAATGCTTTGTGGATTCTCCAAGGTTCATCTTCATTCCCATGATAGATTCTTGGGCTTTGTGGTGGGTTTCATTTCCAGTATACTTTTCAATGATCCAGTGTTGCATGGCCTCATATTTTTCTTCTTCTGATCTTGCATTCTCTATGACATCTCCTAGGTCTGTGTTGACATCATTTGCAGTTCTGGTGAAGATGCCTTTGGCTGGTTCTCTCAGTTGTGCCTTGAAAACATTGATTCATCTTTGGGTTTACAAATCTCTCAGGGCTACTATTCCTTTGATTGCATCTATAAATTCTCTTGGATCCTCCTCTAGATATCCTGCAAATATAGGTAGTGTTGTGTCCATTTCATCATCACTGTCCTCTAATTCTGTTTTGATTTCTGAGTTTGATTCTGAGTTATTGGCTATTGATGGATATGAGCTTGAAGGTGCAGAGGATCTGAGAGATGGTGCTCTTCTTGGTACTATTCTGGGAAGTCTTGTGTGTTGAATTCTTGTGGTTACTGGTTTGGGTAAATTAGGAAAGACTCTTGGAGAGAATCTTTCAAGATGATTGTTGAGATCTTGGATGAGATTGTTGAAGTCTTGATTGGTGTTATCTACTTCATCTGGTGTAAGCTTATCAAAATCTCTGGTTGGTGTATCTGCTGGTGGAGAATTTCATGCAGTGCTGGCTTCTGTAGTGTCAGATCCTTCCGATGCTGAGTGGTATCTGATTCTAGAAGTGATTATATCTCTTTCTGTCCAAATGCTTTATAGTGCTGAGATTTCTTCTTCTGTGATAGCTGAGATTAGTACTGTATTAAAGGTTGCAGTGGTGCTAGTCTCTAGGTTGAATATTGAGTTCTGTGAGCTGAAAAGTCACTTAGATTATTGGTTTGAAATCTTCCCAGTTGAGTCTCCAAATGTAACATTCCTGGCTCAATAGAGACAAATTACAAGGTTGAGTGGCTTTGTGGATTGGCTTGAGCCCCCAGTTACTTTGTCAAAAAGCAACAAAATATTCAAATAATATGTATAGATATACTGGTATTCAGTGGTATAATATTCAACAGCTGGAGACTTCTGCATGCAATTTCCTAATTTGGCATCATTCTTGGGTTACAAGTGAGTGAGTAATTTCGTGTAACTGAGTGATCAGTTTCCTTAAGCATATGAGTTCTGGGTACAGGCAATTTCAGGTGATGAGTGATCAGATTTCCTTAAAAGTATGGGCTCTCTGGGAATCCATGACTCAGGCGATCTTAAGTAATCAGGTGGATTTCCTTATACATGTAGGTTCTCTGGGAATCAGGCAATCCATTTCTCTGGAATGAACTAAGGCAGCAGGTTTCTCAGATGTGATCTTTAAATAATGTGGTTATGTGGGTGATATGGATTACTTGAGCAATATGGACTGAATAAGGTGGTTGAAATAAGGCAGATTAGTGGTATGAGGTGGATCAGCAGTCAAAAACATTATGGACTTTTCTCTTGAAAACAGAGTGGCTTTTCCTTAAGTGGTGGATCTCTTGAAAATGGCAGACTGAATGAGGCAGATCAGTGGACAAATTGTAGAATGATGTGGATTGATAGAATGTGGTGGATTGGTAGACAAAAACATAGCAGACTTTGGCAGACAAGTTATGTCAGGACTGCTTCATTTGTGCAATGGATTACTGCAAAGGTGTATCAAGACTGGCTTTGAGAGACAGACTTAAACTGGCAGATTACTTGAAAATAGCAAACTTCTCTTCAGGCTTATCTGGCAAGTGAATCAAAAACAGCAGACTTCTATATATTGAAGAGTGGACTGAAGTTGGGAACAGAACAATGCTCACAATTTCTTGGCAGTGGCTCATTGGTAAGTGTATCTCCTAAGTGTTGCAATCTAATCTTTAGAATCAAGTAGCTTTTGGTAGGTATTTCTCCTAAGTATACCAGACAATTGACTTTTGCTTTTTGAACTTCAGAACTAAGGTTTATTTACTCTTGTCTCTGGGGTATTTTATATATTGTGATTGCTATTTGGTTGCTATCTGGCTAATTATAGAGTGCTATTTATGTCAGGTATTTCTGTTTTGGTACTATTGTGCAGGTTCAGCACAGGTGTACAGATCTGGCACAAGTGTGCAGATCCTGCACAGATATATCTTATCTGGTAGTCTGGCTATTTATACAGTTTTCTGCAGCAATGGTTGCTGTGCTGATTACTATACTATGCTAAGTGTTTATATTATCTAGTTTGTTCACATCATCTGGCTAATTATGAGGAGACTATATTTTTGGTGGTTTGTCATAATATTATATATTATAGTAGATGCTTTATGGTCCTATAAAGTAATAGAGAGAGCAATTTTATAGATAAAATTATTAGCAAACTAACTACTTATTTCAGAATTATACAAGTTTACTACTCTATTCTATCTATAATCTAACAGTCTTGCCAAATACTTTAAAGAATATATTAAAAAAGCTTATTATAGAAAATCTATATCTACTTTGTATTCTTTTTATATACTATACTATAACTTAGATAACTACTTAGTAATTTCTATTCTTACTTATCTATATTCATAAAGCTAGGTACTTCTTTAGACCCACTATCAGTCTGGTCAATAAGTCTTTGAAGAATACTTTAGTGGAGACTATTATTAGATAGGCTGAAAAATTTATTCATCTTAATAATAAGATATATAAGCAAACTCTTGAGTAAATTAGAAATAAGCAGATATAATAGAAGACTTAGTATAATATATAGAGAACATGGAGCCTCATTTTACTATTAATAGAAAGATCCAGAGATACTATATAAAGAGATTATTAGTAAGTAGAAATCTCAGTAGGTAGGATTATATATAGTTAAGATTGTCTATTAAAATAGTACCTATTCACTCATTAGAGCTGATGGTATGAATTTAGAGACTCTATACTCATCTTGGTAAAGTCTTGCCATTTTTCTTTCCTTAATATTGTGACAAACTGCAAAAATGTAGCAACTTCATAACTCAGTCAGATGATGTGAACGAGATGACATGAACACTTAGCATAGCATAGTAACCAGCCCAGCAACCATTGCTGCAGAAAAACTGTATAAATAACTCAGATAGCTAAAGTAGGAAGCACCCCTTACAGTGACTGTAACCCCTTACAGTGACTGTAACCCCTTACAGTGACTGTAACCTCTTACAGTAACTATAACCCCATAAATAGCACTCTATAATTAGCCAGATAGCAACCAGGTAGCAATCACAATGTATAAAATACCCCAGAGACAAGAGTGAATAAACCTCAGTCCAAATAGCAAAGCAAAAGCCAATTGTCTGGTACACTTAGGAGGAGAAACCTGCCAACGAGCCATTGCCAAGAAGTTGTGAGCTTGCCTTCCACTCCAGTTCACTTTTCAATACAAAGAAGTTCGTTGTTTCCCAGTTTTGCCGCCAAGTTCAAGTGAAGAACTTCACTGCCCTTTTGGTTCACTTGCCAGATAAGCCTGAAGAAATCCGTCTCTCAAAGCCAGTCTATAAATGCAACTTTGCAGTAATTCAGTTCGCATAAATGAAGCCAGTCTTTGACATAACTTTGCCAGCCGCCGCCATTTTCAAGAGATCCACCGCTTAAGGAATAAGCCACCATTTTCAAGTCTGTTTTCAAGAAGTCCACCATTTCGTTCAAGACTGCCGCTTAAGGAATAAAGCCACCATTTGTCCACCGATTCGCCGCATTCCTCCGATCACCCGCATCATTCTACATTTATCCACTGACCTGCCACATTCCGCCGATCGCCGCATTGTCCAAGTAATCTGCCGCTAAAAGAAAAGCCGCATCAACCATCCTCATTGCCCACTAAAAGCCGCATTGTTCAAGTAACCCACATCGTCCGCTTACCTACATCATTCGAGATACCTGCCGCATTTAGTCTGCCTGCTTGAATAAGGAATCCGATCACCATCACGCCATCAACCAGAACCCGCACTCTTAAGGAAACTGATTGTCGGTTCCCAGAGAGCCTGCTCTATTAAGGAAATTCACCAAATTAGCCGCACACTGATCACCAGGTCACACGAATTTACCTGCCGCTCAAGAAGAAAACCCACTCACACATAAAGGACCATCATATATCCAAGAATGCTGCCAAATTAGGAAATCAATTGCACACAGAAAGTCTCCAGCTTAAATATTATACCACTAGACACTAACACAAGGAACCTATATCTATAATCTGAACATTTTGTTGCTTTTTGACAAAGTAACTGGGAGCTCAAGCCAATCTACACAGCCATCCAACCTTGTAATTTGCCTCTATTGAGCCAGGCACGTTACATTTGGGGGCTCAACAGGGAATATTCTCAAAAGAATTATTGTGACCTTTCAGCTCACAGAACCCAACCTTCAACCTGGAGACTAGCACCACAGCAACCTTTGACACAGTACCAATCTCAGCTACCTCAGGAGAAGAAATCCCAGCTCTACAAAGTGTTTGGACAGGAAGAAGCATAATTATCTCTAGAATCGGAAGGATCAGACATTGCAGAAGCTAGCACTGTACAAAATCCTCCACCAGTACTATCAGTAGAAACACCAACCAGAGATTTTGATGAGCTCATATCAGATGAAGTAGACAACACCAACCAAGACTTTGATAACCTTGTCTGAGACCTCAATAATCATCTGGAAAGATTCCCCCCAAGAGTCTTCCTTGATTTACTCAGACCAGTAACCCCAATCCAAAGAATTCAACCCACAAGACTTCCAAGAGTAGTACCGAGAAGAGCACTATCTCCCAGATCCCTTGCACCTTCAAGTTCATACCCATCAACAGCCAACAACTCAGAATCAGAGTCAGAAATTGAAACAGAATCAGAAGACAGTGAAGACGAAATGGGCACAACTCTACCCACATTCACAGGATATCCAGAGAAGGATCCAAGAGAATTCATAGATGCAATCGAAGGAATAGCAGCCCTGAGGGATTTGTCAACCCAAAGATGAATCAATGTCTTCAAGGCACAGCTGAGAGAACCAGTCAAAGGCATCTTCACCAGAATTGCAAATGATGTTGACACAGATCTAGGAGATGTCATGGAGAATGCAAGATCAGAAGAAGAACAATATGAGGCCATGTAGCACTGGATCATTGAAAAGTATGCAGGAAACGAAACCTGCCACAAAGCTCAGGAATCTATCATGGGAATGAAGATGAACCTTGGAGAATCCCCAAGAGCATTCTTCACCAGAATCCAGAAGAGAATGCATGCTGCTGGATTAAATACTGCCAATCAAGACATCATCGGTCCAATGACCTTCATGAATGGAATTCCACCCAACATTGCTCAACATGTCTGAACCTTGGGTATTAGGAAGCCAGAAGAGCAAGTAGATGCAGTCCAAGGATACTTTGATGTCAAGCAAGGAACCACCTGGACTGACAATTGAAAAGAAGACAAAGAAGACCTCTTGGTTAAAGCCCTGCAAGGAACCCTCCAAGGAGAATCAAAAGGAGAAAAGCCCACTAAAGAATGGAAGAAGGACAAGAATGAGATTCAAGACCTCAATTCGAAAGTAGACAGACTGGTTAGCCAGATTGAAAGGCTCTCCACATGCGAAAATTGGAATTACCAGCCAAGGCATCCCCCTCAAGAAAATCAGAACTACCAGCCAAGGTACCCCCCACACGAAAATCGAGATTACGAGAGGAACTATCCATCCTCTGATAGTCGAAACTATCCTTCAAGAGATAGAGCAGAGATCCAATGCTATAAGTGTGGACAGCAAGGACACTATGCCTCTGAATGTAATAACCAAGGCAGCTCAAGGAATTCCGAACCACCAAACCAAAAGAATACCCACAACAAGAGGACAGAAGCTCACCCAGTAGAAGACTATGAGCAGAGTGACAGTGAAGAATACAGTGACCTGGACTTGTATCCAACCAAGGCTAAATATGGAGAAACAGTCTACCCAGCAGAAAAGAGAAAGAGAGCAGTAGGCTGACCCCAAGCAGTTGAGAAGCCACCAAAAAGAACCAGCAGAAGAATTATTCGAAATGAAGATGAAGGAGAGCAGGTTGATACACCCCCCCAGTCTCCTTCACCCTTCATTCCTGGAGCTACTATCAATGGAGAAGATCCCCTACCAGAATCTACTGATGAAGAAATGGGAGAAGAACCAGAATCTGAAACCAAGACTCCAAAGTCTAAAAAGAAATATATCCCAAAGACCATGCCCTGGGACATCTATAATGAAGCCTGGAAGAAGATCCAAGAAGCCAAGATGGAAGTACCACTCTTGCAGTTCCTGCAACTGACACCTGCTGGAGTAAGGAAAAAATTGCTATGAACCACCAGATCTTACACAGGAAGAGTCCCCATCCCTCAAGAAGAACCAGCAACCCCAGCAGTGCAAGCTGCAGAAAGGCATGTCAGCACCTACTTGTTTGGAGAAATTGGAAACCAGAAGGCGAAAATCCTTATTGACACAGGAGCAGCTGTATGTGTCATTGCCAAGAAATTCCTGGACAGCATTCAATGGCCCATTGATGGACCCTCTAGCCTCAGCATCATAGTAGCAGATGGAGCCTGAACTCAACCCCTGGGAGAAGTCTGATACATCACTATTACCCCGGGACACATTCAGTTTGCCATCCTCAAGGCAGTTGTGACTGAAGCTGTCACCTATGACATAATCCTTGGTACCAATTGGATGAAGGAGATGAATGCAGATGTCAACATTGGTCAACAAGTACTCAAATTCGACTACAGAGGAAAGAAGTACCAAGTCAAAGTCACCAGCTTCAAGCCATCAAAGAAGAAGAAAAAGGTGACCATTCAAGAAGAATATGCCAGCAGTGAAGAATCCACCACTGAAGAAGAAGAAGAGGAGGATTCCGAAAATGACAATGACTCCAGACTGAGGCCCAGAATCAACATGGTAGAAGACAGACCAGAAGACAATGTGTGGGCACAAGATACTATCTCCATCACAATCGAAGCCATTGCTGGAGAAGCCAGAGGATGCATCAAATGCCTCCAAAGACAGAAATGCGAGGAACACTCATCCAGACATGTGGGAATTCGAAAAAGTCCTGGCACTACATGCCCTAAATGCAGAAGAAGGAAGAAGAGATGCCTTCACAATATTCAGCCGAAAAGCCATGCACAAGTAATGCCCCACCCTGAAATTGAAGCAGCTGAAATTCAAGCAATTTGAGACCAGCCTCCAGAAGAAGATGACAGCATCTCTGAAAATGAAGAGCTCCCCACAGCTGTTTCATGGGATGATCCGAATTAGGAACCACAAAAAGGAGAAGATAACACTCCCTGGAGTGAAGAAGAAGCTGGACCCAGCTCACAACCAGTCATTCCAAGGCCCGAAACCCATCAAGAAAGAGCCTTCCGAATGGGCAGGTGCCCTCATCAAGTCATCTTCCACTCACCAAGAGACTACTGCTATCAGTGCCACATATTGGACCAGCAAGCCAGACAGCCCTTTGGACCAGAATCCCTGAAAATCATTGCAGAACGAACCTCATTCCAAGAATCTACCACCTCACTTGTGAAAAGAAGACATGGAGTCGGATTCTACACCCAGACAGAAGTAAAACCCCTCTCTACCCTTCCACCAAAGTATGATATGAATGGATGCAGATTTCCAAAGCTAGGAGAAATCGAAGAAAGAAAGAAACACTTTCAAGCCATGGGATATTGCCATCTTGGAAAGCACCCAAGATGCTGGCCTTGTCAACACAAAAAGATCCATCTCAGTAAGGATGTAATTGTACACACACTCAAAAGAGGAGATGACTGAGCCCAGATTCGAAAGAAGAAAAAGAAGAAGCCTGCAAGGAAGGTCCTCAAGATATATGACCTAGGAGAAGATATCCTGGCTCTCATTCACCATGCAACTCGCCAAGGATGGATAGATGATGCTATCAACTTTATAGAAGCCCTGGACCCCACTGGAAAAAGAGGAATCAATTACCTTCGAGACCCCTCTACTGGAGCAAGATGGCCACACTTAGAAATCAGAGGGTAGAGATCTGATGCCACAGGAGCCTCAGCCTATGGACAGCCTACAATTGGCAAGAACATTGCACAGTTTACCCTGCTACATTCCAATGCAATTCCACCGAAAAAGGCACACAAAGAAGATGTTGGCTATGATCTCAGCAGTCTTTATGACACCACTATGGGCCCTGAAAGTACAAAGCTCATTAGAACTGGTATTGCCATGCAACCACCAAAAGGAACTTACATCTAGTTGACTTCAAGGTCTGGTCTAGCCCTTGAAGGACTCTCTAATGAAAGAGAACTATTGATCCAGGATACACAGGCGAAATCAAGTTCATCCTAAGAAATAGAAGTGGTGAATGGATTCGAATCAACAAAGGAGACAAAATCAGTCAAGCAGTCTTCCTCGAATACAAGACTCCTCAGTTACAAGAAGTGCCCAAGCTCACTCAAGGAACAAGACAAGCCAAAGGATTTGGAAGCTCAGACAAGAAGGAAGTACACCTCCTTCAGGTCAGCCGATTCAAAGCAAATGCCCCTCAGCAAGTTTTCCGCCAGCCAGTAAAGCTCCACAAGAACCTCATCCTTGAGCCAGGAGAGCAAACCACCATCGAAATCTTTGCACCACCAGACCCCAGGAATCTTTTCTTCGAACCCAATGAAGAAATCCGAAATCTGCACATAGAAGGGTACACATTTCCTGACAAGATGAATCCAGTACACTCCTGAGCAACCAACACAAGCTGGGACAACATCATCTTGCCAAAAGGAACCATCATTGGACACCTTGTGCCATATCTCAACAGAATACACAGAGAAGTTTATGAACTAAACTTACAGGGAAACAGCAAAAGGTCACAGAAAAAAGGAAAGGCCCCTCTGTGACCCAGGAGAAAGTAAAGCCTTCCACAAACATTGGAGAAGAATTGACCCTTCAGCAACAATAACAATTGACTGAACTCCTTCATAAATATCAGGACATCTTCACCACAGACTATGGCAACCTGCCATACAACCCATCATACCACCATAGTATAAATACAGGAAATGCAACACCCATCCAACAGAAACTATACAGGATACCCCACCACTTGAAGACATTCGAAAAAGAATACATACAGGAACTCTTAGACAATGGAGTCATCTGACCCTCTACCAGCCCTTGGGCCAGCTCTGTACTTATAGTACCAAAGACAGGAGGATGGAGACTAGTTGTAGACTTCAGAAAACTCAACACAGTAACCAAAAAAGATACATACCCCTTGCCCCAAATTGATGACCTTCTGGACCAGCTACAAAATGCAAGATACTTCAGCAGCATGGATCTATTTACAGGATTCCATGAGATACCAATGGACCCCAAAGACATTTAAAAGACAGCTTTCCTTGCCCTAGGAAAATTGTTTGAGTACCTCTGAATGCCTTTTGGACTCTGCAATGCACCCCCAACCTTTCAGCGAATGATGAACTCAGTATATGCCCCCCTCATCCACTACTGCCTGATTGTCTATGTGGATGATTCCAACATCTACTCAGCAAATTTCGAAGACCACCTGCGAGACCTTGAAGAGTTTTTCAAACTCACCCAACAAAACCACCTGAGACTCAACTCAAAGAAGTGCTACTTTGACAAACAGAAGCTTGAATTCCTTGGATTCATAGTATCTAAAGATGGAACAAATGCAGACCCCAAGAAGATCGAAAAAGTCAACAACTTCCCTGTTCCCAAGACCCCAAAGGAAGCCCTGTCTTTCCTGATGCTTGCATCTTACTACAGAAGATTTATTAAGGGATTTGCCGAAATCTCTGCCCCAATCCGAACCTTGCTGAAGAAAGGAGTACTGTTCTAATGGAAAGAACCACAAGAAAAAGCCTTCCAAAAATTACAACACTGCCTGACCTCAGCACCAATCCTAGTCCGACCAGATCTGCAGAAACCTTTCATCCTGTACACTGATGCATCCAAGAATGGCCTCGGAGCAATCCTAGCACAAGAAGAATCTGACAAACAGCACCATGTGATAGCTTATGCAAGCAGAGTCACCAACAAACAGCAGACCAACTATGGGAGCACCAAATTGGAATGCCTTGCAGTCATATGAACAGTCACCTTGTTCAAATATTACCTCATTGGAAGAAAGTTCACCCTGATCACAGACCATGCAGCTCTCAAATGGTTATGGCACCAAAAAGACCCCACTGGAATCCTTGCCCGATGGATCCTTATTCTTCAAGATTACGAAATCAACATCATCCACAAAGTGGGAAGAACTCACAACAATGTTGATGATTTTTCCCACATGATCCAATAAATCAAAGGAAGGGTGTACCTCAGAACTGTACCCTCAAAGAAGTTCCCAAGACCATTAAGGAGCAAGAAGACCTCATCCGACAAGAACATCAGAAAGCCCACCAAGGACAGACAAATACAGAAGACAAGATTCGAAAAGATTATCAACATTGGCCCCACCTCAGAACACAAGTCTGAGATATTATCCAGATGTGTGACACCTGCCAGAAGTATCAAGGAAAGAAGAACTATCAAGCCCCTCTGCAACCGATTCCCCCACCCACTCACATCTTTCAAAGATGGGAGTAGACATAATTGGACCCCTGCCAGTAACACCAAAATGAAACAGATACATCCTAGTATTTATTGAACATCTGACCAAATGGCCTGCAGCATACCCCATGGAGATTGCAGATGCTCTGACCATCGTGGGACACCTTCATGTCCTCACCCACCAATATGGTCCCCCTGAAGAACTCATCTCTGACTGAGGAACTGAATTTGTGAACAACATAATCTCAAGTTATGCACAAATTCATGGGATCCACCTGAAAAGAACTACCTCCTACCATCTGCAAACCAATGGAATGACTGAAAGAATGAACCAGACCATCAAGAAAGGACTTGCCAAGGTTGATCCTACCAATTGGGATCTCTGCTTATCTGAAATCCTGTGGGAAATCTGAAACACCCCTGCTGCCTCAACCAAACAAAAGCCCTTTGAAATGATGTTTGCCAAGAAGACCAGAACTGCTGACCATGAGAATCTCGGAAAGCTTCTTGAAAAAGGAGATCAGCTGCAGAAAGATGCCCAAAAACAGATTATTAAAGCCCAGGAAAGACAAAAGAAGTATTATGACCAGAAACAGAAGGATCAGAAGATCAAGATTGGAGATCAAGTCCTAGTTTGGAGAAGCATGATTGAAACAAACTTTGCCGCCAAACTGGAACCAAAATGGGAAGGACCGTACCTTGTACACAACATCAGAGGAACCAGTATCTATTTAAGAAGCATGGATGGACGAATCTTGAGAACCCCAGTTCACATCAATCGGCTCAAGATATACCTGCACAAACCATAATTGATCAGAGAATTCAAGCTCTTATTCTCAGTTCCTTTCAAGCCCTTCCAATCCCCTTGCCCCAATTCTACCAACCTGAAGGAACTTTGGTCCAGCAAATCCAGAAGCATCAAGAAAACCTTGCTATTGCCCAAAGGTTGCTTCAGATCCACCAGCTACAGGCCTTCTACAATATTGGACAACTGTTACAAGATCAGCCATACATAAGAAGTGCAGCAGGAATTACCATCTGAGAAGCTAGGGCTGCCAAATGAATCTATACCTTGTTTAAACGAAATGTTGGAGCACTGGTGCAGGCCCATTTCTACCTCAATGACATCTAACAAATGAATGAGATTACCTTCTAGAGCACTCTCCAACAAGTGGACATCTTATTTCCTG
This sequence comes from Jimgerdemannia lactiflua, assembly GCA_003951145.1. Taxonomy (NCBI): domain Eukaryota; kingdom Fungi; phylum Mucoromycota; class Endogonomycetes; order Endogonales; family Endogonaceae; genus Jimgerdemannia; species Jimgerdemannia lactiflua. The sequence goes on along the minus strand of RQIL01041969.1, from coordinate 4,069 downwards.
AAGAACCAGAAGAAGACCTTGAACTAGAATGGAGTGACCCAGATATAGAAGGAGATGATGGTACAGGCATAGATGCTGAAGATGCTTATGCCTACTGGAATGATGACTAAAGGATAGTCTGGGACAGATTACCCTTTAGTGGGGGCTGATGTGACAAACCGTATAAATGTAGCAACTTCATAACTCAGTCAGATGACATGAACAAGATGACATGAACACTTAGCATAGCATAGTAATCAGCCCAGCAACCATTGCTGTGGAAAAACTGTATAAATAACTCAGATAGCTAAAGTAGGAAGCACCTCTTACAGTGACTGTAACCCCTTACAGTGACCGTAACCCCTTACAGTGACCGTAACCTCTTACAGTGACTGTAACCCCATAAATAGCACTCTATAATTAGTCAGATAGCAACCAGGTAGCAACCACAATGTATAAAATACCCCAGAGACAAGAGTGAATAAACCTCAGTCTGAATAGCAAAGCAAAAGCCAATTGTCTGGTACACTTAGGAGGAGAAACCTGTCAATGAGCCACTGCCAAGAAGTTGTGAGCTTGCCTTCCACTCTGGTTCACTTTCCGATACAAAGAAGTTCGTTGTTTCCCAGTTTTACCACCAAGTTCGAGTGAAGAACTTCGCTGCCCTTTTGGTTCACTTGCCAGATAAGCCTGAAGAAATCTGTCTCTCAAAGCCAGTCTATAGATGCAACTTCGCAGTGATTCAGTTCGCGCAAATGAAGCCAGTCTTTGACGTAACTTTGTCAGCTGCCACCATTTTCAAGAGATCTGCCGCTTAAGGAATAAGCTGCCATTTTCAAGTCCATTTTCAAGAAGTCCACTGTTTCGTTCAAGACTGCCGCTTAAGGAATAAAGCCGCTATTTGTCTGCCGATCCGCTGCATTCCACCGATCGCCCGCATCATTCTACATTTATCCGCTGACCTGCCACATTCCGCCAATCACCGCATTGTCCAAGTAATCTGCCGCTAAAAGAAAAGCCGCATCGACCATCCTCATCGCTCGCTAAAAGCTGTATCATTCAAGTAACCCGCATTGTCCGCTTACCCGCATCATTTGAGAAACCCGCCACATTTAGTCTGCCTGCTCAAATAAGGAACCTGATCGCCATTACGCCATCAACCAGAACCCGCACTCTTAAGGAAACTGATTGTCGGTTCCCAGAGAGCCTGCTCTATTAAGGAAATTCACCAAATTAGCCGCACACTGATCACCGGGTCACACGAATTTACCTGCCGCTCAAGAAGAAAACCCACTCACACACAAAGGACCATCATACATCCAAGAACGCCACCAAATTAGGAAATAAATCGCACGCAGAAAGTCTCCAGCTTGAATATTATACCACTAGACACCAACATAAGGAACCTATACCTATTATCTGAACATTTTGTTGCTTTTTGACAAAGTAACTGGGGGCTCAAGCCAATCTACACAGCCGCCCAACCTTGTAATTTGCCTCTATTGAGCCAGGCATGTTACAATATCAATAATCTTGAACTATCTCTCTTATCAATCTCATCTATCTGTCTATCAGATCACTAATTCTCATCCATCTATCTTCTTCAAACATCCATTACTAATGTATTGCCATTAATACTCATAGTCCAATAATCCTTTCTAGTCTACCCTAAATATTGTCAATTTTTCTAATTAATTATCTTCTAATAATTGAAGTTACTATCTTACTAAACCACTTCCAAATCTCTTCTAATTATTACTAATAACCTTTTATATCTTAATAGTTAATTAATATATATTCTGATATCTGAATATAGGTATCCTCTAACTCAATTATCATTTCTTTCATACTATAACTACTGTCATTTGCTCCAATATAGAATTATTAAGAATATTGTAATGACACCTCTGAATCTAATAATATCAGAACCTAAAGGACTGCTTATCATTGCAAGCCATAAGTTGCAAGTTATGACTCAACTATGACTCATTTTGATTATAAGATGATTTTCATCTGAACTCATAATGATTCATAATGACCTCAGAAGTATACTACTTGAAATTAGGTCACCCTACCCTAGACCAAAAGAAGAAGATATAAAGAGAGATTATTAAGAAGAGATACAATAGCAATTATAATCAAGAAGACTTACTACAAAACAAAATGCCTGCTATTCACCAAATAGTAAGAACAAGAAGCCACTCTGGTCTATCTATTTAAGGACAGATGTTTAATAATATTAGAAGAGCCATAAGGATATACATATACTAGAAGAATTTCCAGCCTAAATCTCTACACAAGAGACCTTTACTACTATACTTTGAACTGCCATAAAATCAAGATAAGAATTACCATGATCACTAAATGCCTTTTTATATAATAAGAATATGAGATAGAATATCACTTCTACTAAGAATTCTCACAAGCCAGCCTCTAAGAAATTGCAAATACCATATATATAGATAGGTATGAGTAGCAATTGGCCAAGAGTATCCACCAGATCTTCAAGCATACACTCTAGGTTATCCCAAATCTGCAGTATATTAAGACCTTTGATATTCAAGAACTATTAAGCTATCAAGTGAACTATCTGGAGGAAATAACAGAAGAAGTCCAATCCATTATTCTGTTCAAGAGTGAAGAAGTATAAGACCTTTGGAATCTCCTTTCAGAAGACAACCCAGACCAGTTCATCTATGGTTTGATTGCTCTATTTTAAGGCCTTCTTTTGAGAGTCTGTGCCCCTCAGAACTCTACAGATGTCCCCTATTTTGGGGATAAAAAAATCATAGATTGGAGGCCTCAAGAAGAGCAGCAAGATTACTCCATGCCTTTTACTGATAATGACATCATCAATGGTAACATCATCATTACTAATATTACCTCTTAAGATCAAGACTTAGAAAATAGCAGTGTCCTATTTATTTTGTAGGAAGAAGATATCAACAACCTTTTGGCAAACTCTGAAGGCATTCTTTTACTACTTCCAGAATTTCTAACTGACCTCAGCTCAACTGTGATAGTTAGGAAAAATGATTTGGCTGAACTTCTTAAAGAAAATAAGAAGAAAGATAATATAATTCTAGTTATACTGAACTTCAGATTAAATAGTGATGGTTTTATTAGTTATATATATTTGATTTAGTTAGTTAGTTACACAAATAGTGACTGTACTTTAACTAGCCAAATTTATTACAAACAAAGAATTAGCCTTATTCTACTAGTTAGTTATCTAAATTTCAAATCTACACTAATTAGATAGTTGTGAATTACCAATACCTAGTCTTATACTTAGTAGAATCAGTATACAAATCTGTATAAATACTCTTCCAAACTACAGTGAATAAATCTCAGTCAGATATATAGTTTAAGAAATACACTACCTTTAAGAGACCAGAAAATTCAAAGAATAAGATAATGACCTGGAGCAATAATTGCTCAGAAGTTTGAGTTAAAGAATTTCTCTTATTGCCAAGACAGCCATATATGGAAATCAACCCAGCTGCCAAGTTAAGGAAATTGCCACTCTGAATACTCAAGATATAAGTTAGTTAATTGCACATTCAAGCTATGTATTCAAAAGGAAGATTACCAGAAACCTCAAGTTAATGAATGAGTGAATGAGCTGCTACTATGAATATTTTATGACCTGCTGCACCATGAACTATCAAATTCAAGATTTACAAACCAATCATCACAGACTACATATTTAAAGATATAAGTCTCAGCCTCACCACATTAATCATCCTATCATATTAACTGTCCCACTATATATTCAATTTATATACTTAAGTTACAAGACCCAGGAAACTCAGCTGAGACATAAGTAATTACCAGGAACCCACTCTTTGATATAAGCAATCAAATGCTCTTTAAGTATAATTGAGCTATCAACCTGAACTCCCATCAATGACCTCCTGACTTTTTAACAATCGATATATATTTCAAATGATTATTACATGACCAATGATCTGATAATTGATATGAATACACTCAGATATATATTGTATACTTTATCAAGTGGTACATTGAGCCATGCTTGAAGTATATAAAGATATAAATCACATACAATAATATATATATACTTCAT
>RQIL01041968.1:0-15744 GCA_003951145.1 Jimgerdemannia lactiflua | reverse complement strand
AAAAAAAAAAAAAAAAAAAAAAAAAAAAAAGGACGCGTGCATGGGGCACAATAAACAAATAGACAAGATTACGAGGCAGACGCGCGCACAGAGCAAATAATGCGAGCGACAATAACATCAGTGATAGTGGCAATCTCTACGCAGGCCAAGCCAGGTTCCCACGACACGTGCGTAATCTCTCCATGTTTCGAAGCCAAGCGAGATCAACACGCCATGCGTCCCCCCTCCCACAAAAAAAGACCTGAAAATAGTCATCTCGATTGATACCTATATCCATTGTCCTCGCAAATCTCTCTCACCAAACATAAAAGTCACCGCGTTGTCCCATAAAGATTCATTCACACTTGCGTCAACAGTGACACACCTTAGCTCCACCGATACCTTTTATCCCTCCCATCTCTTGGATCTCTCCCCCCCCCACCTCCCCCAAGTGGCCCATACGACAGCCCACTACCACCATACGATGCTATCCCCGAACGGGAAGGGGTCGGAGACCTCATGTAAGAGTGAGCCTGAACCGCAGCGGGTGTGCTCCTGGAATCGTACGGCGGTCCGGCCTGATACACTGGATCATATTTGCGTTTACGCGCTGCCAGATCGTCGTATCCACTAGGGCCGAAATTTTTGTCGCCTCCGTAGTAATCCTTGTTGCTGTTGATGACACCGACAGGGTTCTGATGGTAAGGTGATGGGTAGTACGGATCTTTGGGTGTTAAGCCTGTTGATAACCTCTGCGGTGGCGGATAGTGTTCCGCCACGGAAGCGGGGCGGTAATCGTCGTACTCTGGTGCACGCCGAAACTCGTCATACTGAGGTGACATGTTACGCATACTACGGTCGTCACGATACTGGTCGTGGTTTGGATTTTCGTCCGCAAGGTATCGGACGACTGAGCGCTCACGTTCGCGCTCACGTTCCCAGGCTCGCTCGCGTTCGCGCTCGTACAGCGGCTCTCGTGGAGGTGCGTTAAAGCTATCGCGTTGTGGTGTCAGCGGACGAACCAGAGGCCCTCGTGGTGGAGGAGAATGCTCGCGGCGTGGTTGTGTTGGGAGAAGCGAAGATTGGAAAGAAGTCGAAGGCGGATGAGACGATGGCCCGTACCCGTGAGCCGGAGGCTGTTCCGCGCGGCGTGGGCTCATAGGAAGTGTCAGCTGCTGTTGGAATGCATAGTTTTGAACCTGTGGTAGCTGTTGCGGCATATGTGAAGAGATGCCAGGTGAGGGTTCACGCGCAAGTGATATATCCTGTCTTACTGGCAACGGCGGGATCGCTTGATTCGGAGGCGGAGGCGCGTATGATTGCAGGATTAGCGGCATCGGGGCCCTCTGAGCGCTCGAGGTCATGGTGGCAATGGGACCCATCGACGACAATGGCGCTTGATGAGAAGCGGGTCTCTGGGGAATAGGATGAAGTATAGGGGGCTCGGAGCGCAAGTTGGATATATCGGGCTCGGTAGACTCTTGCTTGACGAATATTTTGTCCGATGCCGTCTCGCCGGGCTTGGAAGCAGGTACGATCATGCCTCGTAACGAGCTCAAGGCAGCCTCACGTAGTTGCCGAAGCCGCTCTTCCTCCGGGGAGATGGGGCGTGATGGCTGGTCAAGAGGCTGTCCTTGTGATGATTGCGAAGCGTGCAGCGATATTTGTTGTTGTCCCATCCAGTTCAGATGGCCCGCAGACATGTCTTCCTGATCGTGAATTTTGTCAGTTGACCATTCACGACCGACATTTTGCCGAGGTATGTCCCGCTGGTGGTGTGGAAATTCAGGCCGAGGAGACATGGCAACAGGCACATTGGAATCGACTCGCCTGATAATCTCATCCGCAGACCAATCGTCGTCCATCTTTGCTCTGCTGTTATCCACATACCCTAATCTGTGCGGCAAGGTCGAATCCGTAGAAGGCCTACGAGGATCCTCCAGATCCCTATCCTCAACTCCGTGGTCATGTTCCCCAAGTAATAATGGCCCGTCGCTTGGATCCGCTCCAACTCTACGAGGACAAAGTGTGAACCGATGATCACCCGAACAGATGGAACAATTGTGGCGGAACTGGCATTTCGAATTCTTGCATCGATTTCGGTTCCAGTTCCAGCACGGACGATTATCCCTCTTGTTATACTCGTTCGATTTTTCCTTTGATTGATCGGACTGTTCTTTAGGGGGTTGATGCTCCCTCGGCGAGTCGAGATGATCCCTGGGAGGTTCACCATGATGTCGATGTTGCCCATAATGCGACTGCGGGTATGATTCAGGCTTTGGTTCACCCTTTCCGCTGTTCTGCGAGTAACCGCTTACAGACGACGTTGACGTCTTGCGCTCGATCACCGGTGCCGGAGTGTGTCTATCTCTGTCTGGCAATCTCGGAGGCAACTCTGCATTCGATTTCGACGGCGCGTGCGATACAATATCAGATTTTGTCCTTGTTTCCCGCTCCCGCTCTGGTATCCACTCGTCCTCAAAATCCTGATCCAAATCGACATCAGCCAATTCCATGTCCTTTGGAGACGACACCTGATGTGCGTCAGCTGTATCAAAATGTACGGTCGGTTTTGGAATATCGCCGGCTTTACACAAGCCCTCCACGCTAGGGCAAAGAACAACCGGATGAGCCTGTTGACAATGCATGCATGCGTGCACGTTGGGGCAAGCACGGCCACGGCCAGCATGTAAACACTTATTCTTGAAATTGAACGAGAAGCAGTATTCGTTGGTGTTGTCCTCCCTAGCGCGGAAGGAGAGATCGTCATTGTCTGTGATGTCAATCTTCCCACCGTTCTTTTTCAACATTTCGTTGAATTCATCCATTATCTTCCCTTTGACGCCATGATTATGAGAGTACAAAGAAGACAAGACAACACGCCGTTGATTGATCGCATGCCGCATCGGGCCAAGCTTGCTCTGCAGATTCATTTTCTCGTCGTCCAGATTCTGTAATTTCCGCTTCTCTGCTTGGAGTTGATCCTGCAGCTCACGAATGCGGGACTGCGCACGCACGGCCTCGCCAGCGGCCTTTTCGTACTTTTGTGAGACCAAAGTTGACCTCTTTTCCCGTTGAGTGAGAAAATAATTGACCCTTAGAATATTCATGCTGTTTTCCAGTCTCGGCTGACGCCGAGGAGGCGCAACAGGTGGTGAGATGTTACCATGCATAGATTCTCTGATCTCTGCGGGGCGAGACTGAGAAGTTCCGGTAGTTGAAGTTAGGGCATTTGATGCGCCTCTCTGGTTTCCCATAGAGTCTGTTGACCCTCCGCGAGTATCCAAGTGAGAATTGGCAGAGTGCGTTTGTTTGTAGATCAGATCATCATTGCGAGAGCTATTCGATGCCTGCCCGTTCGATTCACCCTGGTTGTAATTCGCCTTTGTCGGATCAACATCGCTATGACTATGAGTCGACAAAGAAGTCGCTTGCCAAAGAACATTTCTGCCAACATCCCCGCCGTTGATCGCCTCAATAATGCCGTTGGTCGCATTTGATTTTTTCGAATGTTCTCGATTAATATCCACAGATGGCGTCAAGGATTCTTTCGTTTGCGTATCACTGACAGCCTGCGAGGACCAAGCCGTGTTCGCCTGAGTTGAAGTAGTAGCAGCCGTAATAATTGTAGTAGATTTCATAGTAGCGTTCCGTTCGCTTATCTTTCCGCCATCATCGTCTTGTCTCTTAGCAGAATTAGTATTTCGCACCGCAGCACGACGTTTCTCAAGCATTTCTTTGAATTTAGCCTTGTTACCCTGCGCAGCCGCATTCATAGTATGCTCAGCCAAGCTCGGTGAAGGGTCTCTAGCAACGCCACCAGCTAGCCAGCTCGAATCACCGGCGGCCTTCGTACCGTAGGCAGCGGAGTTTGGTTCGTCACTGCGAGGGTGTGATTGAGGTACGTGCGAGTCATTCCCCCCTAATGCCGCATGTTCTACCTCCATCGCTGACCTCCCATCATTGGCAAAATTAGTTCCAGGCATCCTCAAGCCAAGGGGCAAGTTCTGGTCGGCCCACAGAGACACTGCAGACACCCGATATGGCGGTTGACCATTCGGTGAAGTTGGTTGTTCCATTCTCTTCAATCAGAAGACAAACATACAGCGGTGGAGCTATGACGCGTTGCACAAGTAAGCCACGGAACAAGGTTTGAGACAGCATGCAAGCTCATGGCAAAGGATCGGCGGATACTTGCCTCAAGAGCAGCGGAATCAGACAGCGCGACGAAGGTTGTTGCTGGTGTTTTGACCACCATAATTTTGCGTGTAAGAATGTGAGACAATGACGTCATTCATCTTGGGCAACAAAACAACGCTTCGTGTCATTATAAAGTGATAATAGATTATGCGCGAAGTGGGCATTTTCTTTAATTGGAGACTCTGAATTGGGTCCACGTTTGACTCCATTGACTCGCAAGAGAGAGATCATACTTATGTAAAAGGGGTATGACGAGTTAGATTCTTGCATGATGTATTGGAGAATGTAAGCAAAATAAAAGGAAGTTGACCATTTCATACAGCTCTCACACCAGGCCTAGGATTCTGATTTTGAATACTCGGTACACACTGATTGGAATGATTATATAATATGTATCTTTACTTAAGTAAACTAGAGGGGCATAGGTGAATAAGTCCAAACATTCTGACCAGTGATACGTCAGTACCATCCCAACAGTTTCCACCATGGCAACCCTATCGAGAGAAATACGGTTATATAAACCGCGGACATCGTGAATCCGACGGCGAACCAGTACGATCGGGAGACGTAGCCTTCTGCAAAGTACATTACGACCGAGCCTAACATTGTATATAGAATCAAGCGATTAGATATGATAAACATGAGCAAATTGCGGGAATATAATGATGGCGTAGGACAATACCTGTGGAGAAGCTGGTCTGTGGCGGATCAAATTGTACAAGTTGTGTTAACTGGAGACTGAAACCTAGAAAAATGCAACATCTCAATCGTGAACTCACCATGCATCCGCCCAAAGAGCTGAAATACCCCAGAAGTCCGACCAGCAGCATGCCAGGCACATTCAATGCCTTGCCGGCTTCCAGAAATGGCCCCACGAAGGCAACTATATGGGCCGTCAAGCTGGAGAACAAGAATGTGGAGAAGAAGTAGGCAAGAGAGAGGACAATACATATAATCAATGGCGAAGTGGACACGTGCTGAATAGCATCCGACATCCAGCGACCCAAGAAGGCCGATACACCATTGTCCGTGAGCTGCTGGGCGATGGTGATGAATCCGCCGAGCCAGAAGAATGTGTCCCACTGAAGAGAATCAAGAGGACGGAGTACATGGACAACAATATTAACAAGCCGTCTGGAAAGCATTGCAATCAATACAATGCATTGAAATCATCCAAAAGCTAACTTACAGCCTTGGTGTTGTCGAGGATATTCTTCCAAGTGATCGTTTCCATGATAATCAATGCAGTGATGGCAGTAAACGCAATCCCGGTGGCGTTCAAGCCCGTGTATGGGTCCGTCGCCCACAAGAAGAGGCATGAGAGCAAGGTGAGGCCAAGTTGCTGCAGGATGTGATAATATGGGAGTGTTGTTAATCGTTATTTCAAAACGACGCAGGTCAAACTATGAATCAACCAATAGAAAGACTCGCGCATCTACCATTTCTTTGACAGATATTGGCCCTAGCGCCCGCAGTTGCCCTTCGGCAAGGGCCCTCGCTTTCCTTGTGGCGGCGTTGCCATCTTCTGTATCTTCGCCCCCACCAGTGCTAAAACATATTCGCTTCAAGAGCCATGGCATGATGACGACGATCGTCAAACCTGGGACCAGACACCCACTCGTCCAGTCTATAAAGCTAATTTTTAACTCAGGGAAGACGTCTCGGGTTTTGGAAATGATGAGTGGATTAGCAGCCATGCCTAATTATAGGGATAAGTATCAGCTTATTAATTAATTCGCTCGTCAACTGTTTCTCGTAAATTTCAAGAACTAATACAAAAATCCACTCACCTGTCAAATAAAACGAGGCTGAAATTAGGTTAGAGTGCGCTCCGACCAGCATTAGATATCGCCCAACAGTGGGGCTGTGCGTAGGCTTCGAACCGAGCGACGTCGCCACCGCAGTGATGATAGGGAGGACAATGCTTCCTCCTCGTGCCGTGTTCGAAGGCACGAAAGGCCCAAGTAGTAGTTCTATTATGATAAGCAATGTCGTTATGAATGAAAAATATTAAGAGGCTTGCGCTAAAATTTTCTATCAATAATAAAATAGAGATCGTACCCGACATTGTGATGGCGTATCCCAGCCCCAATATACTCCATCCCATGTATTTGATGAGCAACAACGACAACCTCTTCCCCAGTAACGTAATCTTGACCGCATGGCCAAGATGAAACGCACAGAAGACGAGCCAGTTGATGTCATTGGAGTATCCCGATAACGCTTGTTCAAAGGCTCCTTTATATCCGTCGCACTGATAAATTTCCTTGAGCCCCGGTTTCCGAAGTCCGCATCGAGAGCATTCGATAGCAATCCCATCCTTCGTTTCGCACTCGAATGAACGGGTGAAAGAGAGAACGGCCAGAGCGAAAGCGACGATGACGGACATCTCGCAGTTGCTAGTGAGGAGAGCGCAAATGACGCTGGTGGAAAGGGAGATTGGATGACGATTGAGTTAGGGAGATTATCCGATGTTGATACAAAAATAAAAAATAAAAATAAAAATAAAAATACAATTACCTTACAAAAACCGCCATTACGTGTACGGACGTGGGCGTCAAGCCGTCTCCAGGTTGGACTCCGTACCAAATTACGAGGCCCAAAAGGATTGACGGAAGCAATGACAGAGATCGTGACTGCCGATACATCATTGTACCTAAATGTATCGTTTCATGAAGTCGATGAGTATGTATAACGTCGTCGATCGATGCTCTCCGACGAAACATGGCACCGGACAGCCATTTGCACACAGCTACCGCCGTGACCACACACCTTTACCAGAATCGATACGCGTCTCCTCCGATTCGACAGCAAAGGCGTTATAATTCGGGCCTGAGTTGCTTTCCAACAGCCTGGCACTTTCGCCCGGCACCGGCGACGACACGCGAGATGATTCCCCGCCAGTTTCGCCAGCGATTTCGATCTCCAACATGGATTCGTGACGGGGGGAATTGGCGGAATCCGGTTGTACTTTCATAGCGGCAGGCGATTGCAAAGGCTCGTTAATTTATGAACGGTTTTATGCTCGTTGGCTACGGATGGAGTGAAGATAGAGGAATTGGTTTTGGGGCAGAATGTAAATTAGATTTGAAGATTGGAGGATTTCAATCTCCAGGTTGCTTATCTGCTGATCACACACGTGGTGGTTAAATACTCACGCGAAATCATATTTGAAAGGGACGCGTGAAACGGACCTGTCACCTGCTATCAAGTGACCGTGCACGACCATCATGTTGGACTCAACACCAAAGGTACCCTTGCGCAGATGCTCTTTCAATCAACCAATTTGAGCGAATTGTCGGCACATTGATAACAAATTGTATTTTATTCAACGATTAGGCCGTCAGCCCGGACTTGCGCTATTGTTTCGCTTTGTTCCATATAAATAACAGTGCTTACTGACGATACATCACAGGACTCGGAAACCTCGCATCGATACACGTAACTGCGCCGTAGAAGATGAATTGGACTGTCATGAGTAGCAATGAGAGAGCTTGGTATTTCAACTGGTCGCACAATATGTATCCAGTGTAGGGACCAATGGCGAATATGTATCAAGTGTAGGGACCAATGGCGAATATGTATCAAGTGTAGGGAATGAGCACAGCAATGACCGATCACGTCGGTGGAATCAATTTCTGTAATGACATGACTGTAATGCTTTAATTTTGAATAAGAAGGAAACGAAAGCGAGGATTGAGGCATACGAGTTTACCAGAGTTTGCGAGCGGCGCGACATGCATGGCATACTTGGAGTACCTGTACATAAAATGTATGGCGCAGGTACTCATGTATACGGTACTAGGATTTTATGATGTATACTCGAATATCAAGTCCAAAATTAGATGTATATATTTATAACATTTCCCATGTTGGTTAGTACGTCAAACTAGTATGAACATATCATGAGCAAATCGATCCAGAGTTCGAAAAACCTACGGAATGTCTTGGCATTGAGTCCAAAAAAAAAAAAAATTCTTGGCATGGCTATAGTAGCCCGCTCACTCCGTCTCTCTTGGCATGGCTATAGTAACCCCTATAGTAACCCGCTCCGTTCTGTCTCTCTTGGCATGGCCTATAGTAACCCGCTCGTTTGGTCAACCAGCTAATTATGATGTCACTGTGGGCCCCGTGACGTATACTTTTAGCTAATTGATTATGTCACTGTAAGCCCCGTGACGCGTCCTTTTAGCTAATTCATGATGTCACTGTGAGCCCCGTGACGTGTACTTTTATATAGAGACCTTGACAAATCCGTCCATAACAACATAACAACTTCAACATGAGCTTGCGAGTCAACTTCTCCACACATTCTAAAAACATTCAGGACACCTACAGGGCCGTGCTCAACGGTGACGAAGCTGTCAATTGGGTGGTCTATGGCTACGATAAAGGAACCAACGATTTGAAGGTGTTGGCTCAGGGCGGTGCGTTCGACCGTTTTCGTCTTCGCTATTGGAATAATGGAGGGCATAAAACGCGTGGCACATAACTTATAAATGCCAATCATATTTCCTTTGATGCTCTTCGGCCAACAGACGATGGGCTTGAGGGGCTAACGGATGAATTCAGCGATGGCAAGATTCAATACGCGTTCACCAGAGTTATTGACCCCAACACAGAGCTCCCCAAGTTTGTTTTCATATCGTGGGTAAGTGCCATACACTCAATCCATAAAATAGTTAATAACAAGTGGGCGCTTGATGTACACACATGGATCGGGGTTTGGGCTATTGTTTATGGTATTACCTATTTTTTCTAGTGTGGCTCCGGTGTCCCTGAGTCGCGAAAGGGTTTGTTCAACTCCCACCTCGATGATGTTTCAAAATTTTTGAAGGTGACCGTCAGCTTGGTTGACGCATTATGTTCATCGCGGTTGGGTACAGCATGCTGTACATGTACACCATGGATCTTGTTTCACCTACTCATCACTATTTCTGCTTCTTTGACTCAGGGATATCACGTGCAAATCAACGCTAGAGGGGAAGTACGTTGGCCTGTCACTATCTTAAAGTACTGTTAAGTGGTATTTTCGCATTGGGGTTTGAGGATGGTGATTTAGTAATTAACGTTTGATTTTTTTGACTAGGCTGATGTTGAACCTAGTTACATCATGAAACGTGTCAACGAAAGCTCAGGCTCCAAATACTCCATTCACAAAGAGGCGCCCAAGCCTATGGAGAAACCAACTCCAGTGGTATGTCAGCAGGCGGGAAATTGGGACTGGGATATCAACGTGCTAATCGAACTTGACATTGTCTTGAATAGAACTCTGTCTACAAGAAGACTGAGATTCCGAATATTGCGGCAATGCAGCGCGCAGCAATGCAGAAGGAACCCGCGCCTGCTCCCGTGGTATGCCATGTCTTATATCTATCTACCAGCTCAATATTTGGTTTCATTTTCACCGCCATTGACATCTATTTATCGTATATCGTTTCTTATCCAAATCGATGCAGAACTCCGTCTACAAAAAGACTGAAATTCCAAATATTGCTGCGATGCAGCGCGCGGCGCAGAAAGAATTTGCACCTGATCCTGTGGTACGCGTTTTCTTATGTTTGTTTTCGATTTTCATTATATCCTATCACTTTGGTATCGAAATTAACGAACATCTCTTCTTCAGACATCGTACAAGACCGAGATTCCTGATATTGCTGCGATGCAGCGCGCGACACAGAAGGAATCTGCACCTGCTCCTGTGGTACGCGATTGCCACCTAATTTTTGGTTTCGATTTTCACTATCAATTCTTACCTACTTTTGTTTGAAATTTTACGAACATTGCATTTTTCAGAATTCAGTCTACCAGCGCGTAGTCACGGCACCCAAGCCCCTCGCTTCACGCTGGGGCGCGCAACAGCAGCAGCACGAGCAAGAGGAGAAGGAGCGTGTCGAACGCGAAGCTACCGAGCGTGCCACGCGGGAGCGCGAAGAGCGAGAACGCGATCAACGGTCGCGCGTGAATCAGGATCGGCAGCGCGAGGAGCAGGAGGCGGCCGAGGCGAAGCGTAGAGACGCTGCGGCTCGTGAGCAGGCGAGGAAGGAGGCCGAGCAAGCGCAGCGTAGAGACGCTGCGGATCGTGAACAGGCGAGGAGGGAGGCCGAGCAGGCGCAGCGTCAGCGTGAGAAGGAGGAGGAGGAGGAGGAGGCTCAGAAGAGGTGGCAAATTGAGGAGAAGGAGCAGGCGCAGCGTCAGCGCGAGAGGGGGGAGGAGGAGGCACAGAGAAGGCGGCAGAATGAAGAGAGTGAGAAGCACAGGAGGATGCAGGAGGAGAGTATGGCAGAGAATTCGAGAATCGAACAAGAACAATCGGAGAGGGAGCGGGAGCGGGAGGTATGTGCAATGCGTGAGACTGATCTTTGTGGAAGGGTGGTCAACAATTCGTTTGCGATTTGTTTCTTACGTTCCCTTTCTATAAACCTTTTTCACTACTTCAGGAACAAGAACGCTTACGACTGGAGGAAGAACAGGAACATCTGCGGGCCAGGCTCGATGCTGTAAGTTTGAACACGGTAGCTATACCTCTTCCTCCAGTGTTACACTTCGCGTTTGCGATGCATATGTTAAAGCTCCCGTACGTTCGCTTCTTGCCAGACCGCCGAACACGCTGCCACTGTCGCGGAACACGTCGCTGAGGCACTCGTGGAGCCAAAGCATACTTTGGGAGTTCAAACTGCACTGGTCTTGTTCGCGTATGATGCTGGTAATTGATCTGACACTTAGCCTTACTGGCGTGTTCGATATAGCTGCATTGCACATGACGTGATGAAACATTTGTACCTGACTGACAGCTTCCGTTTTTTCAACAAACTCATCTACAGCTGAAGCCAACGAGATGACGCTCTTGGAGGGCGAGGTAATCAGCAACATCGAACAGGTGGATGACGGATGGTGGACTGCTGTGAGTGAAGATGGGACGCGGTCTGGGTTATTCCCTGGTAAGCTAGGCAGGCTTTAATGTTAGAAACCTATATTGTGGGGTATTGACACATTGCATATTTATGTTCTATCTAATTTCTCCGCGTGCTAGCCAATTACGTTCAGCCGCTTGAATTCGAAGAGGTACACGGAACTACATTTTAATTCTCGTTCCACTGTTGTATTGGAGCAAACGCTGACCTATCATCCTTATCCCGCACCCTATGGACTCGACAACCCCTAGCCGCAGCAGCCGCAGTCCGAGCAGGTTGCTCTCATAGCAGAGGAGGAACCTGCAGTCCCTGCCGCTGATATGGAGGACCAAGGTAACGTGGCTTTGGCGCTCTACGATTACATCGCCGCTGAGGAAAACGAGATTACCTTCCACGAGGGCGACCTGATCACGCAGATCGAGTTCGCGTCGGACGATTGGTGGCAAGGAACTGCACCGAACGGTGCCATTGGGCTGTTCCCTTGTAAGCGGACTGTAGGCTCTTCATTTTGGGGGATGGAATTGATGTATAATTATTTTCAATTACCCCATGTTCAAATCGACTGATCTTACTTCTTTACCCCTTCTTATTCGCAGCCAACTACGTCGAGATGCGCCAATGAGGCCTATTACAAGCAAACGATCGAATATGAGCGTTCCTATTATGTACCATACTCAAAATAATGCAACAATAGCAATAAAAATCGCGATGGATGGAGATGACGTCACGCAATAAATTTGCAGTGTTCCAAACTGGTTAAATGGGCTCTCCCAGTGCCCGCCTCCATTTTTCTTTCTTGTCCTCCTGCTGCCCTGCTGTGCCAGTCGCGTACTCCCTCGCGCTACGCCTATCCTCGCGTTCCACCCTACAAAAAAGGTACGTGCCATACATCATCTTCGAACCAGAGCCCTCTCAGTCAATGCGATCTACTAGAACCCTCGTTCCTGTCGCGTCTGACGCGTCTGACGCGTAACAAATCGAGGTTTCAGATTGCAAGGGTGTGGGGCACGTAGTACGTCGACGAGAGATCGCTCGGCATTTTACTGTGTACTATACACTTTGTGGTATCTGACGCGAGCGTACACGTCGTCATGCACCATTCTCTATCTTATAATAACCGTAAATCAGAAGTAACATCAACCTTCGCTCTCATGGAACAGCATACTACCCACCATGCTCGAAGCTCGCCTCAATCAAGCCAAACTCCTCAAGTCGCTTCTCGATGCCGTCAAGGAGCTCGTGACCGAGTGTAACTTCGACTGCAACGACTCTGGCATCGCGTTGCAGGCCATGGACAACTCGCACGTGGCCCTCGTCGCGCTCCTGCTCCGCTCAGACGGGTTTGACCCCTACAGGTGCGATCGCAACGTACCCCTCGGCGTCAACCTAGCGAACCTTAACAAGATTCTCAAGTGTGCGAATAATGACGATGTCCTGACCATTAAGGCGGACGACAACGGTGATGTGCTGAGCTTGGTATTTGAGAGCAAAGGTATTCTTCTAGGGTGTTCGTCAGGGGCTTTGATAATAAATGGGTGGAAAGGAAACAGGAAAAGCATCGTATAGTCGGAATTTGTTTCCTCATTGGCTATGATAGCGCATTGACGCGATCTTTTATACTTTTTCGTTTTACTATACTTCAGAAAATGACAAGATCAGCGAATACGAGCTTAAACTGATGGACATTGACAGCGAGCACTTGGGTATTCCCGAGACGGCTTACGATGCCACTATCCACCTGTCGTCCTCCGAGTTCCAGCGTATCTGCCGCGATCTGTCCCAAATCAGCGAGTCCGGTAAGAGGATCGTGATGTATTGAAATGCAAAATGCAAAAGCGAGTCTGGCGTGGTATCGGTCATCACTCTTCTGGTGCATAACTATTCCTCCTCTCTCCCATTCATTCTTAGTCGTCATCGAGGCTTCCAAGGAGGGTGTCAAATTCTCCGCTACAGGCGAGGTCGGCAATGGCAGTATCACTCTCAAGCAGGGCGGCAATGTGGACAAGGTACAGCTCAGCGATTCATTGTCGTAGCTCGATATTTTAGCGATATATATATGCTTATATATATAATCTCGACTCACTGCCTAACGCATCATAGGAGGAAGAGCAAACGACAATCGAACTCCAGCAGAGCGTGACCCTCACCTTCTCGCTCAAGTACCTGCAAAACTTCACCAAGGCTACCCCGCTGTCGACGCGTGTCACCTTGAGTATGTCGAACGAGGTCCCGCTGTTGGTAGAGTACAAGCTCGACAACCTCGGTTATGTTCGGTACTATCTGGTGAGTGCTAGATTTCATTTTATTTTATTTTTTGTTGCTGTTGTTGGTTGGTACCAAATTACGCTTTATGCTGATATGTGCATATCTAATTTTCCTTCGTACTTGCGGCATTTAACTTGCAGGCTCCCAAGATTGGTGAAGAGCAATAGAAACGGAGCCGAAAACGTACGGATCCGGTGCTGTTTTCATTCCCAAAAAAGCAATGTCATGCCCCGCTAGTCCATATGCCTCACCTTCGTTCGTGTTTCTTATCCTCCCCCCTCTCCAACGTGCCCTAGATAGATCGAATCGTGCGTGTTTGCATAAAGTATGCATGGGTTGGTTCTGATGGGTTTGGGTTTTCTTTACGTTTTAATTTTTTTGTTCTTTTGACACCCTTCCCCCTTTGTTCAACAGCGGTGTACCCTGACATCTATTGTAAATTTCACGTCATCGGTGCGTGCCGTTTGAAATTAAATACCGTGCACAGATTGTACAAATGTTGGAGAGGAACGGAGTTATTTTCATTATGATTGGGAACAATAATAATTATTTGAAGGTGGAAAAGACAAGACGGTCGGGTTCTCTAACACGTAGAACACGACCATCTAATTTGCGGCTGGATAATCCATCGCGTTGCCTACCTCCACCGACTCCGCCTTTTCTACAACTTTCCCCTTTGCCCTTACCACTTCGCCAATGACTCTGATCAAGGTCTCGACCGTCTCGGGTGTAATCTGGTGGTGCAGCACCAGGCGCGAGGTCGTGGCGTCCGGCTTACCCGCGATGCGGATATCCTCCTGTAGCAGGTGCGGCGCGATGTCGCCTACCGTCAGCCTGACAGGGGCGAGCTGCGCGTGGACCATGTTGGTCATGATAGGAAAGGTGAGCCCGAGCCCGAGCGCCCGAAGTGAGTCGGCGAGGTGCCGCGTCAGCGCGTGCGTCTCGGGCATCGTGGGCCAGATCGTGTCGAGGCAGTGACGCGCGACGGCGGCGAGGGAGCCGACCTTGGGTTGAAGAAGTCAGTTGAACTGATGTGATGATGAATTTGTCGGGCGCATCGGGAAAGCGAAGTAATATATACCCTTCTACATACCTGCCTCCACCCACCACCAAACAGCTTCCTGAAATGCCTGGCCCTCTTCATTAGGTCCCTGTTCCCGACGAGTATGGATCCGATGGGGGCGCCGATCCCCTTGGCCAGACACAGAGACATGGAATCAAAGTGGCGGCCGTACTCGGCGAGCGGGATACCCGTGGCCATGGACGCGTTCCAGGCGCGCGCGCCGTCCAGGTGCATCTTAATCCCCCGAGAGCGGGCGTACTCGCTGATCCTCGAGATCTCGGAGAGTGGAAAGATCATGCCGTTTAGAGTGTTCTCGAGAGCAATGACTGGGTGGCGGGATGTGATGTCGGCGTGGATGATGGTCATCGTTCGAAGGCTATTGATGGCTGTTGTATTCAGACAAAGCCGCATATTGATGAGAAAACGCCGAACGATATAGCATACCTCTCGTCGGAGCCGTATGGACATTTTCCTCCAGAATTCCTGATTTAACCTCCTCGAGGGTAAGGTGAACACCGTTCTTGGCCACGACGGGGGTCACATTCGCCTGGCTGTGGAAGGCGATGCCGCCAGCCTCCCAGAGGAAGATGTGGGCGCGCGAGTCGAGGAGGACCGAGTGCGGGGGTTGAACCAAGAGGGAGCGGATGCCTAGCTGGTTTGTCATAGTCCCGCTGACGCAGAAGAGGGCGTCCTCGTGGCCGCAAAGGGATGCGACGTATGACTCTAGGTCGTTGACGTCTCTGCTCTCCTGGATGCGGAGAATTAACGGAGTAGTTGGTGAGGGAGAGGGATTCGTGGTTTGGAATGAAATGGGCGCGTTACAGAGTGATTCGGATTGCACGAATGGTTAGCGGTTAGATTTCTTGTATTCGTACTAATGGCTAATAGACAGATAGAATAAGATCTATCATCGCGTATAATTCATGGTTCGAAGCATACCTTCAAAACATCGTCGCCCTTCGACGCCGCCTTCATGATGTCAAACATTTCGTCCGTCGGGATCGTAGCGGTGTCGCTTCGAAAGTCAAATATGATTTGATTTGAATGTTCGCGTACGATTCTTGAGGTAGAGAATGAGCGGATGGCGGCAAAGGGAGGCGCCCTGCCGGTCCTTATTGTGGAGCGGAAGAGGAGAGATAAGGAGCGTGACATCTCAGCCACCATAAGTAGTGATATTTCTATTGTGCACGATGCCTATAATTCGAGCTGGCCACTACCTCTGGTGGCTTAGTATGGCTAAAAACATAAAGTTTAATTTGTTGAATTTATCAAAAAAAATTACAGCTAAATTTGTCTGCAAAAAATTATAGCCTAAGGGATATA
>RQIL01041957.1:0-15747 GCA_003951145.1 Jimgerdemannia lactiflua | reverse complement strand
TAGGACCAAGGGGCTTTTGGCAGGCATTTCTCCTAAGTGTGTTTGGCAGGCAGACTTGTCTTTTGCTTTTGGTTTCAATTTCGGACTGAGGTTTATTCACTCTTGTCTCTGGGGTATTTTATACATTTGTAGTTGCTATCTGGTTGCTATCTGGCTAATTATAGAGTGCTATTTATGGTGGGTATTTCCTCAGGGGACGGGTGTTCCTTCAGGGGACGGGTGTTCCTTCAGGGGACAGGTGTTCCTTCAGGGGACGGGTGTTCCTTCAGGGGACAGGTGTTCCTTCAGGGGACGGGTGTTCCTCTGTTTAGCTATCTGAGTTATTTATACAGTTTTCTGCAGTAATGGTTGCTGGTTACTAAGCTATGTTAATGTTCACGTCATCTTCAATTCAGGTAGTATGTTTTTCTTGGCTCGTCTCAATACAGTCACTTGATGGATTGAGTGGGTCATCTAGTTATTATACTATATAGTTGGTATTATCATCTGTTTTGGGTGGTTACAGGATACTCTGTATTCTAATATTGTTGATTATATATGTCATAATAGATACATATAAAGAAGTCTATCAGATAGTGAAAATGACGTTCTCCCAGGTGATAAATAATAATATCCTCTTTAATATTGAAGACAATTATAATTATAACAATAAAGCCCTACCAAGTGATAGAGGTAATTATAAAGATACTCTCTCAGATAGCAGAGGTAATGATAAAGTCCTCTCAAGTAGCTGAGGCAATTATGACAATAAAGTCCTCTTTGATTATAGAGATAATTATATAATACTCTCTTAGATAGCAGAGATAATCATGAAGCCCTCTCAGATAGTTAAGGCAAATACAATTATAAAAAGGCTTTTTATAGCCAATAAGGCCATAGAAAAGATCAGTATACATAAGTATATACATCTAATAAAGATGATAGTAATGATAATAAGAAAGCCTTCTATAGCTCCTATAGATAAGGCAAATGTCAACAAGATCAAAAACACAAATAAGGTAGGAAATATTATCAATAAGGTCAAAAGTGTAGATGAGACCACAGAAAAGGCCAGTAATATAGATAATAACAATAGAAACAAATCTAAACCCAAGCTTAATATTAGTAAAATCAACTAATATTTAAGAGTTACTATAATAATTATTGCAGGAAATATTAATCTGATGTATATCTACAACTAATTGGAATTTTGGTCAGTAAAATACTTTTCATCTAACAAAAAATTATAGTATTAGATCTGACAAAAATTGATGATATTAGTATTACTATAAGTATGGATACTACTAATAATAATATCAATAATACAGATATAACTGATAACTCTATATTTCAATAATGAGAGTACCAACTTAGTCATTAATAATGATATCTGACTAATGGATTCTAGTAGAATATAATATATAATACTATACTATGAATTTTTCTCAATATACAAGCTATTTGAGTATCTGGTTCCTATTTAATTGGGAAATAATAATAATATGATATATGCTCAGAGCAAGAAGAATATTGATATATATTTTCATAGAAATATCACTAAGTTCTTCAGTATATTTATAAATATGCTATATATTCTGAACATCATCAATATCTTTTCAATAGAAAAAATAATAGCTTATAAAAATAAGTAAATACACATATATTCTAAAGACACAATAGTATATAATGAGTAAAATAATCAACTAATGATAGCTTTGAAATGGGGGAATTTCCATATGATCAATAACATAACTAGTATCTGTAATTTAATTAATTCACTAAAAAAGCTGAAAGAGTAATAACTACCAAAAGAGCTGAAAAGATAACTATCAAAATAGAAAGAGCTGAATAGATAACTACCAAAAGAGTAACTACTGAAAAGGCAATTATAACTGACAACATCTCTAGTAGTAAGCAAAAAAAATATTTTCAACTACTATTATAATATTTTAGTATAGTTTATTTCTTTTTATTGAATATTCTGTGACCTTCTAGTACTTTCTGAATGCTTAGAAATTTCTTCTTAGTACTAAGCCATAGTTAGAACATTTTGTCACTTTCTTTCTAGTCTTAGCTAATAATAGAACTTTATAGAAACTTGTGGAACTTTATTTATCATCTTTGTCAAGAACTTTCTTCTTGACATTTCCTTTAATTTCTTAGATCCTTTTGGATCTTTCTTCTTCCAAAAATCACAGATCTTCCAGAACTCTGAGTAACTCTTTGAGCTACTCAGAAACTTCTAAAATAGTCACTTCCTCATTTAGAAACAGAACTGTTATACTTGGTAGCAGTGATTAAGTTATACCTTACCTAAACAAGAAATCTCTTAAAGTACCAGTCACAATACCATGGATACCAGTGGCTGAGACAATAACTCTTACTATATCTATATTCTACCAAATGTCACCTATAACTAATAAGAAGAAAATGATGAACAATCAATTTCCAATCAGTTAACTGGGTCTATCAAAAGTCTTTTGCATACTGCATTGACTCAGATTGTCCAACTTTAAGACTACTTAGACAATAGGAATAACAAGGCCCCTGCTTAGTCTGTATCTATACTAATACTAATATTTTCTACAATAGTCACTATTAAGTCTCAGAAACCTGATATCTTTAATGATCAAAGAGAAGAACTATCTATTAATACTTGGCTTTTCTAATTAAAACAGTATAGTAAACTGACCAATTTGGATGAAGCAATACTAGTCCAATTTACTGCCACACTTTTTTGAGAAAATGCCGCAATCTGGTGGCAAAACTATATCCAGAACATCAGATTCTCTGACTGAATTAAGATCTGGAATGAATTCTCAGATATTATTTAAGGCCAATTCAAACTAGTCAACAGCACCAAGGCTATATGAGACTGCCTAGTAAATATCAAATAACTTAAGTCTGTACAAGTATACAATACACAATTTCTGTCTATTCTACTGAAGCTATCTGTAATGGTTGTAGTTTCTAAATAAGGAAGCAACTATTTTGGAAGTTTCAGAGTAGCTCAAAGAGTCACTCAGAGTTCTGGAAGATCTTGTGAGTTCTGGAAGAAAAATATTCTAAGCTTTATTCATGAGAACAAAGAAGATATTTATATAAGATCTGAAAGAAAGATCTAGAAGAATCTAAGAAATTAAAGGAAATGCCAAGAGAAAAGTTCTCAGCAAAGATGACAAATAAAGTTCCACAAGCTTCTATGAAGTTCTGTGACTAGCTAAGACTAGAAGAGAAGTAACAAAAATATCCTAGCTAAGGCTTAGTGCTAAGAAAGAATTTCTAAGCATTTGGAAAGTACTAGAAGATTATGGAATATTCAAGAAAGACAAAGAAAAAAAAGTAAACTATACTAAAATATTATACTACCTCATGTCACTGAAGATGAGAAGGTTGATAAGTATATCTGAGATCTGAAAGAACAATTCCAAGTTCATGTTAAACTTGAAGAACCCAAGAACCTAGATACTATAATAAGAATTACTAATAGATCTGATGTCATTTCCTATAGTTACTGCTTTGAGCAGAAGAAACTCCTATTCAACAACTACTACAGAAGAGAGGAAACCAAAGTCAAGACTAGTTGTAATAGTTCTGATTTCTTAAATGAGGAAGTGACTAAATTCTAGAGGTTCAAAGTAGCTCAAAGAGTTACTAAGAGTTCAGGAAGACTTGTGGATTCTGAGAGAAAATATTCTGAGCTTTTTTTGAGAGAACAGAGAGGATATTTATACAAGATATCAAAGAAGGATCCGGAAGAATCTGAGTAATCAATGAAAATGCCAAGAAGAAGTTTCTCGGCAATGATGACAAATAAAGATCTGCAATGTTTCATGAAGTTCTGTGACTAGCTAAGACTGGAACAGAAGTGACAAGAATGTTCTAGCTGTGGCTTAGTGCCAAGAGAATGATTTCTAATCATTCAGAAGGTACTGAAAGGTTATGGAAAGTACTAGAAAGACAAAGAAAAAGAAATAAACTATGCTAAAATGTTACATCTCCTCCTCCTTAAGAATCAATGTCCTCATTGAATTCGGAAAATAACACAAGAAAATAAAACCAAAAGAAAAGACAAATAAAATATATTGGCTCATTGGCAAGGACTGGCCATCCTTGTATAAGGTGAGGGCCAAAGTATCATCTTGATCAGATGAGAACTGGTTTGAATCTTGTTAGTTGCAGGGTTTACAGAGTTCTTCTCTAGGTCTTATTGCTGATGCTGTATCCCTTAGAGTGCCCTGATGTGTAATGTATCTGATCAGTACAGTAGGTTATCTACTATTCAAGAGGAGAACCTCATGGGCAGTCAATGAGTTTCTTTTTGCTCGAACTCTTGAATGAGGTCTTGGGAGTTCTTGAGGTTGGCAGCAGGTTCCCAGGTAGCGTCGTATTCAGGGTAGCCCATCCACTTGACTAGGTATTCTGTGTGACAGTATTGGACTCATTTGTCTAAGATTTTCTCAACTTCATACTCGATGTGGTCTTCAACCATAACTGGTGCTGAGGGCATCGGAATTCGGTCAGAGTAAGGGGGTGACTGGTTCTAGGCCTTGAGTTGCGACACGTGGAATACTGGGTGTATACACATGGTTGTTGGTAGACTGAGATAGTAGGAGTAGGTAGAAACTTGCTTGGTGATCTCGAAGGGTCCAAGGTACTTGGGTTGGAATTTGGCTGACTGACAGTTTACTTGAGATTGGGCCTTGATGTTATTGGCTTTGAGTAGAACCATATCTCCAATAGTGTAGGTGACATCACAACATTTCTTGTCTGCATACTTAGCTTGATGTTGTTGAGTCTTTTACAGATTCACAGTCGCGATCTTGAGAAGGGAATTCATTTTGTCAATAAGGTTCTGGGTGGTGGGGACTTGTGTATGACTGGATTGCTGGAATGAGACTAGACTTGCAGGGGTCTTGGGATTTTGACTGTGTAGTAACTGAAAAGGGGAAAGACCAGTGGATAATTGGACTGCATTGTTGTAGGCAAACTCGGCATAGGTCAGGTAGTGGTCCCAATCATCTTGCTCATAAGACACATAGTTTCTGAGCATTTGTTCAAGTGTTCTGTTTATTCGCTCAGTCTGTCCATCGGTTTGAGGGTGAAAGACAGTAGACATAGTGATTTGGGTTCCAAGAGTCTTGAAGAGAGCTTGCTAGAAGTGACTTGTGAATTTGGGGTCACAGTCACTGACGATTACTCGGGGAAGTCCATATTGGCAGAAGATAGACTTGAAGAAGATTCTAGCAATTTCAAGGGCAGTGGCATTGGTTGTGGTTGGCTCAGTGATTGTGATCTTGGTCAGGTAGTCCACAAACATGACAATAGCATCATAGCCTGATTTGGTTCATGGGAGTTGTACAATGAAGTCCATTTTGACTTGCTCAAACTTCTTGGTTGGAATTGGCAAGGGTTGCAGAAGACTAGCAGGTGTTTGGTTGCTTGACTTGTTCCTTTGACATAGGTCGCAGCTTTTAATATACTCTTTGATTTCCTTGAGCATATTGGGCTAGTAGTAGTCTCATTGAATGTTCTTGATGGTCTTCTCAGTTCCAAGATGACCAGCTAGTGGGGAGTCATGATGTTTGTGAAGGATCTTATACTGAAGTTCAGGGTTGGTGGGAATATAGACCTTGTTTTGATAGTACACAAGGTTGTCCTTGAAGGTGTACTTTTCCTTGAATTCCTTGGTGTCCTTTTGTAGAACCAGAGAGTCTTGTTCATAAATGGTCTTGATCTAGTTAAGGAATTCAGATGCCACAGTGACTTGTAAAATGGCGGCAAGGTCAGGCCTTCTTGAGAGCACATCTGGTACAACCAGGGTTTTGCTGGGCTTGTAGATGATGTTTAGAGTGAAGGTCTGAAGTAACTGACTCCACTTGGCTTGTTGACGGGAGAGAGTTGGTTGGGTGTTGATGTACTAAAGAGATCTGTGATCTGTGATCACATTGGACTCAACTCCTTCTAGGTAGTATCGCCAGGTCTTGAGGGCATGAATGATTGCCAGAAGTTCCTTTTCATGAGTGGCTAGCTTTTGTTCTGCAGAGGACAGTTTCCTTGACTCAAATGCAATGGATCTGTGTCCTTGTCCATCATCTTGAGAGATGACTGTACCAATTGCGAAGTTGAATGCATCAGTAATGACAGTGAACTTCAAGTTCAGGTCCATGTTTCTAAGGACAGGTGCATGGGTCAGGTGGTTCTTGAGTTCTTGAAAGGCTTGTTGACAGAAGGTGTCCCAGATGTAGGGAACATAGAGGTCAGAGTTGGGTTGCTTTCGCAGGAGGTTTGTCAAAGATTCTGCTATGCTAGAGAAGTTCTTGACAAATCGGTGGTAGTATTCAGCCAGATCAAGGAAGGACCTAAGTTCAGTGAGACTTGCTGGTACAGGCCACTGTTCAATGGCTTGTATTTTCCTTGGGTCTACTTGAATTCCTTTGGCTGATACAATGTGTCCAAGGTATTCGACTTGATCTTTGAAGAAGGACTTGTTCGAGATGTTTGAGATGTTCTTCTTCAGTGCCGCTGAAGATCTGGATGTCATCAATGTATACGAGTACAAAGATATAGAGCTGATCCTTGAAGACAGTCTGCATGAGGTCTTGAAAAGGTGCTGGCGCATTGGTGAGACCAAAGGCCATGACTAGAAATTTGTAGAGACCAAATGGTGTCATGAAGGTAGTCTTGGGTATGTCTTCTGGCTTGATTCGAATTTGGTGATACCCAGAGGTCAGGTCAATCTTGGTGAAGTACTTGGCATTCTTGAGAGCATCAAAGATTTGATCAATGAGAGGCAGTGGGTAATGATTCTTGATAGTAATCTTGTTGAGTGCATGGTAGTCTATGTACATTTACAGAGTATCATCCTTCTTCTTGACAAAAAGGACTGGGGAGCCAAAGGGTGACTTGCTTGGCTGAATGGCTCCTCGCTCAATGAGTTCATTGAGTTCCTTCTTGACTGCTTCAATTTCAAGTGGTGATATGCAGTACATCGTCTTCTTAGGAATGGCCACATCTGGTACAGCTTGATTTTGTGATCATGGTCTCTTGAGGGTGGTAGGCCAGGTAGTTTGTCCAGGAAGACATCCTTATACTTGTTCAGTAGTAGCTTGACACTTTTGCTGATTGATAGCTTCTTGTCTTCTTTCTTAGATCGGATCAGTGCAACAAAGGCACAGGTAGCTTTCTTGAGGGCCTTCTTGAACTGAATTTCTGAAAGAGTTGCAATTGGGGTTTTCATCTGAGTCTTGTCTGGTTTGATTGTAATGTTGACTCCATCTTGAATCAGGGTAACTTCATTCTTGGTCCAATTGATGTGTGGGTTGTGCTGTATAAGCCAGGGTTTGCCTAAGATCAGGTCATGATCTCCTAGGGGTGCTACTTCAAAATCTAGGCATTCCCAATACTTCTGAATCTTGAGGGGAAGTTTAGTGGCAATCGAGTCAATTGGCAGAGTGGTGCCATCAGCAGTGATAACTCCACCATTCTTGCCAGCTGGTTTGGGGAGAATCTTGAGCTTGTTGATGAGGTTCTTATTGATGAAGTTTCCAATGGCTCCGCTGTCTATGAGGACATCTAGTTCTTGACCTTTGACTAGATTCTTGAAGATGAGCATTGAGTTGGCTCGGTTCTTGGCTATACTAGCAACTTGATCAGTACTGCCAAAGCCTTTCTGATCTTGCTTAGTTGGAGACAGCTTAGTGACTTCCTTGATGGCAGGCAGGGTGGCTCACTCCAGAATGAGCTGCATGATTCTGTCTCCTTCATTGACAGTATAAGGTTGGTCCTTGTAGTTTACTAGTAAGACTTGCATTTCTCCTTAGAAGTCAGGGTCAATGACTCCAGTGCCAACATCCAGTGAGTGCTTGACACTGAGACCAGATCTTGGTGCAATTCTTGCATAATGTTCCTTGGGTATTTCGACTGCAAGGCCAGTTGGAATGAGCCTTTTTTCATGGGCAGGGATGGTGACTTGTTGGGCAGATTGAAGGTCTAAACCAATGGCTCCTTCTGACTGTGCTTGAGGAATCTGGGCCTTGGGATTGACTTGCATGAAATTGAGTACCACTTCTTATTTGACTTGATGACCTTGGGTGTCTTTGGACAGGACCAGGATCTTCTTGGGTTCAGCAGTCTTCTTGGGACATTTAGTAGCAATGTGGCAAGGCTGTCAGTAAAATAAGTAGGCTCCAGCCTTCTTGAGACACTCCTTTTCCTCAGGTGTAAGCTTGTTCTTCTTGTTCTTATCGATGGTGTCTAGGTCCATGAGGGCAGGTCCAACAGTTCTGACTTTGGTTTCCTCCCTTCTGGGATTGTTGTTGAATGGCGGTCTCTTCTGCTCAAAGTGGTTGCTATAGGTAATAACCTCGAACCTATCAGCAATTTTCATTGCAGTGTCTAGGTCTTTGGGTTCTTCTAGCTCAACACGAACTTGGGTTTGTCCTTTGAGACCTCAGATGTACTTATCGACCTTCTTGTCTTCAGTGACATGAGGTAGCTCCAAAAGAATTGACAGGAATTGTGTATTGTATACTTGCACAGACTTGAGTTGTTTGACATTCGCCAGGCAGTCTTGCGTGACCTTGGTGCTGTTGACAGGTTTGAATTGGCCTTGAATGGTATCTGAGAATTCACCCCAGGTCTTGATTTGGCCAGAGAATCTTGTGTTCTGAACATGATTTCGCCACCAGATTGCAGTATTCCCTCAAAGGAGTGTGGCGGCAAATTGGACTAGTACTGCTTCATCCAAATTGGTCAGTTCTCCATACTGCTCCAATTGGAAAAGCCAAGTGTCAGTAGATAGTCCTCCTCTTTGGCCATCAAAGGTATCAGGCTTCTGAGGCTTGATGGTGACTGCTGTCAGAGATACTATTGTAGGTACAGATGTAGACTGTGCAGGAGCTTTGCCCTCCTTCTTGTCTAGGCATTCTTGAAGTTGGGAAATTTGGGCCAGTGTGGTGTACAGCAGGCTTTCTAGAGTCCCAGATGACTGAGTAGGAATTTTGTCCTCTTCTTCTTGCTGAATGTGAGGAGTATTCTGTGGGACATAGTTGCTGTAAGTTATACTGTAGGTGTTGTTGTCCCAGGAGTTGGCATTGGGGTCCATGGACATAGTGTTTGACTAGTTCTTGAGAGGTTTCTTATTTAGGCAAGGTGTAACTTAACTGCTGCTATCAAGTGTAATGGTTCTGATTTCTTAAATGAGGAAGTGACTAAATTCTAGGGGTTCAAAGTAGTTCATAGAGTTACTAAGAGTTCAGGAAGACTTGTGGATTCTGAGAGAAAATATTCTGAGCTTTATTCGAGAGAACAGAGAGGATATTTATACAAGATATCAAAGAAGGATCCGGAAGGATCTGAGTAATCAATGAAAATGCTAAGAAGAAGTTTCTTAGCAATGATGACAAATAAAGATCTGCAATGATCCATAAAGTTCTGTGACTAGCTAAGACTGGAACGGAAGTGACAAGAATGTTCTAACTGTGGCTTAGTGCCAAGAGAATGATTTCTAATCATTTGGAAGGTACTGGAAGGTCACGGAAAGTACTAGAAAGATGAAGAAAAAGAAATAAACTTTGCTAAAATGTTACACTAGTGCTCCCAAACAAATCGAATCAATTTGAATTGAATCGAATTGAGGGTCATTCAAATTGAATTGAATTGGGGATTTTTTAATTCGAATTAAGTTCGAATCAAATCGAATTTGAATCAAATCGAGGGTCCGATTCAAACCCTATTTTTCGAAATATAATAACTCGACGAATACATGTCCAAATTCAATGATTTTTAGCTTTTTAGATTCCCCTATATAAGAGGAATCTAACAAGCTAAAGATTATTGAATTTGGATGTGTATTCGTTGAGTTATTACATTTCGAAAAATAGGGTTCGAATCAGAACTCGAATTGAATTAGCCTTTGATTCGATTTGAATTGAATTGAATTGGACCTTTGATTCGATTGAATCGAATCGAGTTTGGGTCAAATTCAATTCGATTCGATTCATTGGGAGCACTAGTCAAGACTGTTGAACCTGCTCCCATAGAATTGGATACTATTGATAAGAACAAGAAGAGCAAACTTACACCTGAGGAAAAGAAGTGCCATAAGAAGACTGGAGTCTGTTTTCTTTACTCCACATTGCTACTAAATATCCCAAAAATACTACTGAACCCAAGAGGATTCTGGTTCTGTCTAAAGATACTCAAGGTCAACCAGTCAAATAAGAAGTTGTACTCAATTTCATATGAGTCAATCCCAAGGCCCAGATTTCTCAACTACAGTCAGAAGGAGTATTTGGTTTAGACATTTAATCTGTACAATAAGTCACCATTCCCACTCATGAAAGAAGGCTCATTCCAACTAGCCTTGTTATTGAAATCTCTAAGAAATATTATATAAGAATTGTACCAAGATCTGGCCTCAGTATCAAGCACTCACTAGATATCAGCACTGAAGTCATTGACCCTGACTTCTGAGGAGAAATGTAAGTTCTGCTAATCAATCACAAGAACCAACCATACACTATTAATGAAGGCAATAGAATTGTATAGCTCATTCTGGAGTAAGCTACTCTGCCTACCATCAAGGAAGTCACTGAGTTGTCTTTAACTAAGCAAGATCAGAAGGGCTTTGGCAGTACTGACCAAGTTGCAATATAGCTGAGAACTGAGCCAACTCAATGCTTACCTTCAAGAGTCTAATTAAAGAATAAGAACTAGATGTCTTTATAGATAGTAAAACTGTTGAAAACTTCATCAATAAGAATCTCATCAACAAACTTAAGATTCTCACTAAGCTAGCTAGTAAGAACAGTAAAGTTATCACTGCTGATGGTACCACTCTACCAATTGGCTCAATTGCTACTAAACTTCCCCTCAAGATTCAGAAGTACTAGAAATATTTAGATTTTGAAGTAGCACTACTAAGAAATCATAACCTAATCCTAGGCAAACCTTAGCTTACACAGTATAACTCACAAATTGATTAAACAAAGAATGAAGTCACCTTAATTCAAGATAGAGCCAATATTACCATCAAGCCAGATATGACTCAGATGAAAACTCAGATTGCTACTCTCTCTGCAATTTAGTTCAAGAAGGTCCTCAAGAAAGTTATATATATCTTTATTATACTAATCTGACCTAAGAAAGAAGACAAGAAGCTATCAATTAGTGAAAGCATTAAACTACTGCTGAACAAGTATAAGGATATCTTTCCAGACAAACTACCTAGTCTACCACCATCAAGAGCCCATGATTATGAAATTAAGCTGGTACCTGATATGGTCATATCTAAGAAGAAGATGTACTACATATTACCTCTTGAAATTGAAGCGGTTAAGAAGAAACTCAATGAACTTATTAAGCAAGAAGCCATTCAGCCAAGTAAGTCACTCTTTGGCTCCACAGTCCTATTTGTCAAAAAGAGAGATAATATCTTATAAATGTATATAGACTACTAAGTACTTAATAAGATCATAGTCAAGAACTATTATCCACTACTGCTCATTGATCATAACTTTGATACCCTCAAGAATGTAAAGTACTTTACCAAGTTTGACCTCACCTCTGGGTATCATCAAATTCAAATTAAGCTAGAAGATATACCTAATATTACCTTTATAACACCCTTTGGACTTTATGAATTCCTAGTTATGGCCTTTGATTTTACTAATATACCAGCAATCTTTCAAAATCTCATTCAAACTGTCTTCAAGGACCAACTCTATATCTTTGTACTTGTATATATTAATACAGCCTAATCTTCAGTAGTACTAAAGAAGACCACCTTAAGTATATTGAATAAGTCCTTAAGATTCTCTGAGAACATACTAATGCCCTCTCATGGATACCCTAAAGGACCTAACCCTAGCAAAATTATCATAAATAAGGAGCTATACTATGAAATCATTAGCTATTTGAGATAGTAAAAGATGCTCCTATATCTGGAAGAATAAATAAAAATAATTATTAATTAGATATGGAAACAATTCAAAACTGATAAAGAAATACTCAAGAAAGAACAATTAGTAATTTACAAGCACCAGAAGAATCAAGTAATGAAGGAAGTATATAAGCAAAGTTACATAAGAGGAACAAATACTGCAATAGTTGACCCAAAATAATAATAAGAATCAGGAGAAAAGATATTTAATCACAGTACTCAACCTGATTCCTGATAGAGTATAGCAGTCATTTTACAACTATAGAAACTTTAGCAACTATAGAAATTCTATAGATGTAAATCTTTTACAATTATAGAAATCTTAGTAGATGTAGAGAATTTACAGCTGTAAAAACTGACTTACAGCATAACTTAGCCACTTTATAGTTAAAAAATCTGTATAAATAACCCAATATCTTTGAGTAAATAAACCTCAGATCAAAAGTATTAGAAAAAGAACAAGTATACTAATAAAGAACCATCAGGATTACATCTTTGATACATTTGGCCTCAAGAAACTACTGACTCTAGGAGTCAAGAAGATAAGAATTCAAGATAAAGAAATCCAATATACTTGCCAAGCTTAGCATCCACTACATTATAACCTGGTGCCCATTGGCTAGTAATTTAAGATGAATCTCTCACTTTCAAGCTAAACAATAAACAACTACTATAAGAACCCATACAATACAATCAGACAGAATAGATATGAGACCACCTGTATTCCATAGATATACCTCTGATGAATCAATCATCACCTTCATTGATGATTTCAAGTAGTATGCTGCTATTAGAATCCTAACTGCAATATAGCAAGTAGCCCTACTCCCTGCAAGCCTTTGAGGTCCAGTAAGAACTGCCTTTACTACAGTCAATCATACAGGAGCTGATGATCTTGCAACACTATTAGCTATGAAGACCTAGCTCCAAAATGCCTACTATACTAATGAAATCAAACAAGCTCTCAAGGATCAATTGAATACTATCTATTAAGGAATATCTGAAGACCCAAATACATTCTATATAAGGATCTGACATCCAATAGTCCTAGATGACTATCCCAAAGCAGTTCAAGACCAAGTAGCTGAAAATACCTTTATAAAAGGTATCTACCAAGAAATCACCTTAGCCATCTGATCCACCTCAGTAGTACTAGACCTGGTACAGAAAGTCACCTATGCTCAAAGATACTGGACTACCAGGCACCTACAGGCTATACAATGGAAAGAGTAACTGGAGTAAAAATTGAACAATGGAATACCCACATAGTCCCAATAGCCATAGTTAATAGGAATACTCAACAATAACAACTACTATCTTAAGAACTAAGAAAGACTGATCCAATGGAGGAACTGGCCAAACAGTTTGCAGAAATGACTATATATCTTAGTGATATAGTTAAGGAGTTCAAGAAGCAGCCAGTATAGAAGTTTGCTACCACAAATAAAATATGATCAGTAATATGCTATAAATATAAAGAAGAAGGCCATTATGCCTCAGATTGCATAGCAGAAACTAAGCACAAAGCCCAACCAAGCAATGCAGCTAGGAATTGAGAACAGGTAAACACTATTACCTTTGAGGAGATTAGAGAATCAGAGGAAGAGTAAGAGAAATGAGAAGCTTACTCTACCACTTTAAGCAAGAAGAACATCCAAGCTACTCCTTACAAGAAGCCTATAGGTAGGCCTCCAAAGAAGATCCAAGCACAGACAAAGTGGTCAGAAGTAGCCATCAAAAAAGAGACCCAGCAAAGCAAGACTGACCAAGATACATATAGAGCTGGAACAAGATGCTGAGCTTGAATAAGCAGTAAAGGATATCATCTGGAACACCACTCTATCAAGTGAAGAAAAAAAGGAGCAGAAGTTGCACAAGACTAAGACTTTCAAGTATGATATCTTCAAGGACCTCAAAGACCAAAAAGTCAATACAACCTTTGGTCAACTGGTAGAAATTCCAACTTTCAGATAATAAATGAGAACAGAAATCTCAGATATAGGAAAGGACCAAGGTTGGAGAATCATTAAAGCCAACAATGCTCAAGAAGACTCAAGTAAAGAGAGTAAAGACAATCAGAAGATATCAGCTCATGCTATCTGTCAGATCAAAGACTGAGTCTTTGAGACTATTATTGATATAAGAGCTAGAGGATATCTCATCACCAAGAAGGCAGTAGACTACCTGGGTTGGGAAATAGAAGAAGCCACCAAACTGATATTCATTATAGCTGATGGAATATGAGCAACACCTCTGGAGAAGATTTGAGATATGTCAATTAAATTTGGAGAAGCCACTATTCCAGTAGATGTTATTATCACCAATACAACCAACTATAATATCCTCATCAGCAATCAATGACTTTACAAAACCAAGGCAATGATCAACTTTAATGCTCAGAAAATACAGATTGTCTATTAGGGAAGAAAGATTAGAATTCCCATTAATGTCCATAAAGAAGTCTGCTCTGAGATGGAGAAAGAGTAAGAAAAAGAGATCTATATAGTCACTATAAGGAAAGGAAAAGGCAAGCAGTTGACAGAAGAAGAATGGTACATAAAAATTGTAAATAGATATATACTATAAGAAGTATGTCCCCATGGCAAAAGGATGTACTATACCCAGCACCTAGATTACTGCTACTCTTGTATTATTAAGATAAAGAAGATCACCAGCAAGATAAAGAAAAATCAGGAAAAAATAGAAGATGAACCACTGATGACAGTAATGATGAGAATGAGGATATCACAGTCAAATTTGAAGAATCTATCCTGATGCAGTTATACTATAGTACAAATCAGAGAATACAGCTGGAATAGACCTATCTACCACCATACATACAATACTTAAGCCACAGACTACAACCATTCTCAGAATAGAAATTGAAGTAACCATTCCACCAAATCATATTGAAATCCTCAAGACAAGAAGTAGCATAGTAAAAAGTGAAATATCCATAGAAGGAGGGGTCATCAATTCAGATTATATAGGAGAAATCCTTCTCTTTATTAGAAACCACAACCCAATAATCCCATTTGAAGTCAGAAAGAAGGATCAATTGGCACAAATGCTTATCTTGCCCATCCTCAATCCAAAGATCAAGGAAATGATAAATAGCAGATAAACAAAGTAAGGAAAAGCCAGATTTGGCTCTATAGGAAGAGGAATCCTTGTAGCAACTAGGATTACTGAATTAGAGCACAAAAAGGAAGAAAGCCAAGACAAATACACCTATATAATCAGAAGGAGATTTTCTCTCAAGAAAGAATTACAAGACCTCTTGCATATATTCAAAAATATACTTACTACAGACTTTAAGAACATTAAGACTAAAGAGCTCTTATACTATTATGATATTAATGCTGGAAGTGCAAAGCCAATTTATCAGAAAACTCATCTTATCCTGCCAGCTAAGAGTGACTCAAGATAGAAATCAAAAAGATGGAGGAATCTGGGATTATCAAGGAAGCCAGCAGCTCTTGGTCATTACTTATTGTTCTTATACTAAAGAAAGGAAGCCAACCAGGAGAATTCACATCCAGACTCTATACAGACTAACAAAGACTTAATGAGATCATCATAAAAGACAGACAACCACTGTCCAATATTGGTGACATTCTCATCATACTGGGGAATGAAGTATAATTCTACATAACTCTTGATCTATTCTTCAGATTCTACCAAATTGGCCTCACACCTGAAGCCAGCAAAAGGTCAGCCTTCATTACTCCTGATGGAATCTATGTCTATCTTTATATACTCTTCAGAATGTGCAATGTACTAGATATTTTTATATCAAAAATAATCTATTCAAGAAAAAGATA
>RQIL01041946.1:0-15749 GCA_003951145.1 Jimgerdemannia lactiflua | reverse complement strand
TATATAACAATGCAGGTGTCCTCAAACCATACTGATAGCCTCTTCCCAACCCTATCCTAACCCACCCCCACAATCACTTACCCCCCTACTCCTTCTCTTGCAAATACAACTTCCTCACCCTCAACTCATACTCTCCCCTCACTCCTATCACAAATGGTCTCCACCAATTTCCTATGGCAACCCCTCTGTGGGCCCCACCCTTTCAGTCACCCTGATATTAAGTCAACTAATAAGCCCTCTCACCTTGTCGCCTTCTCCTCCTTTGCCATTAGTCTGCCCTCCTTAAATATTGCTTATCAATGACCTGCAAGCCCTACCCATATTGCCAAGGCCCACCCCAGTGTGAGCCATTCATCACCAATACCCACTAGCATTCTCTTCTTTAACACCTCTCAGTGACTAATCCCATGACTCCTATAATACTCTCCCAACCTACCCCCCACCACCTCCCAGAATCCATCCAGTACCTCACACTCTCCAAGCTAGTGTTCTGGGGTCTGCACCACCCCCTCCTCCTGCCCTACTCCCTGATACTTCTTGCACTCAAAGACCCCCCCTGGGACCAGATGGCCTGACCTAAAATTCAACATCACATTTCGCCTTAGTACTCTCCACCCCACCACCCAAAACTTGGGGGGTAGCCACTTCTTTGTCTCCATACTCCAGGTCCACAGTCCTCTCCAGTCCCACTCCTCTCCATTCCCCACTCACTGCCATCTCTCTGGCCAAAGGTCCTGCCCTGTACCACCCTGACTTTCCACCCCATCTCCTAAATTAAAGTCCATTGCTGGCACTCTGCCCAGCAGTAGTCTATGCCACTGCCACCCTCCTTCTCCCTGCTGCCTGCCACAATATGACCCTCCTACCTAATGTCAATTCTATATACTCCCTCAGCCACTCCCCACCAGAACCCCCTATACCAGAGCCTTCTACTTCCTCTCCCCTCCACCAATATTGAAAGGTCTCCAGAAGACCCCCAGGGGGCAATCCTCACCTCCCACACCTTCTGCATCAGTGGGACCCATCCACCCCCTTTCAACAATACTGCTCACCAGGCATGTAGGCAATGCAGGCACTTCAGGAAATCTACTAGACCCAGGCCCCCTCTCTCCACTGGTGTCACTAAGACCTCCCACTTAATCTGGCTTTGGCAGCCTGCCCAGATCCACTCTCTCACCAGTTTCAGCAGCCTCTTGACCACTCATGCCAGAAAGTCCAAATAATATGCCAAATACCATAGCTTTGGCATCTAGTAAACATTCAAAATAGTCACTCTCTTAGCCAGAGAGATATGTTGCCCTCCCCAGCTCCTCAGCACATCTCTCCACACTCCCACCTTGGCCTTCCACCAGGCCTTGGGTAGGACTGACCCATACACTGAGAGAAAGATATCCAGGTACCATACTGCCTCCCCAGGGGAGATGATTGTTCCAATAATGTCTCCTCTAACTAGACCATTCCCTAAGACCATTGTTTCACACTTGTGCCAGTTCAGCTTCTGCCCCAAGCACTGTTCATACCATCTGACAGTCTCCTTAAGCTCTGCCACATCTGCAATAGTACCCAGGCCTACCATCATATCATCTGCAAAGGCCCCAACTTTCTAATTCATATCCAGCACTATGAGCCCTTTGACTCATCTCCTGATTCTATCCAACAATGGCTCCAGGGACAGAGCATACAGAATGGGTGACAGGGGGTCACCTTGGGGAATCCCCCACCCAAGGGGGAAGGCAGCTTCCCTGTATCCATTCACTATGATTGCTGCCTGACTATCCTCCAGAAGGTGGACAATTGCAGTCCCCAGCTCCTCTGGAATCCCAATCCTCTCCAATACCTTCCTCAGCCAGACTTGCCACACCCTATCATAGGCTTTCTCCTGGTCCAAGAAAACCAACCTGCCATCTACCCCAGCAGCCCTTGCCCCCTCAATAACTCCACACACCCAAGCCATGTCATCCCTAATCAACCAGCCCCCAACAAAGCCTCACTGCTCTTCCCTCAGGACCTGCTGTACCACCACTTGCAGTCTTGCCACCAACACCTTTGTGACCAACTTTCTGTCCATATCCAGAAGTACGATTGGTTACCAATTCTTCCAGTCCTCCCTCTGCCCATTATCCTTATATAGCAGAGCCACCAATCCCAACTTCTGAGCACCCAGCCAGGACCCAAACTCGATCACCTCATCACACATATCTCTCATTTCCTTGTGCACCTCCTGCACTTTCACTATCTTCTTCCAGAAGTTCCATGGCAGCCCATTCTTCTCAGGGGCAGTCCCCAACTTAGTAGCTGCCAGGACCTGCAGAATTTCCTCCTCTCTCACTGACCTCATCAGGTCTCCAAGCCCCTCCACCTCTGGGGGGCACCAGTCTTCTAAGCATTTTGCAATGGCCTCCTTGTCTGCTCCTCCTTCCTCCTCACTCCACAATTTCCCCCAGCAACTCTTAAGCTCTCCAAGGATCCCCTAGACCCCAGTCACCAAGCAGCCATCCTCTCTAATGATTCCTTCCCACCTCTGCTTCACTCTCCTTGCCCTCAGGAATCTAGAGAGATACTTGGTCAGCCTCTCTCCTTCCTCCAGCCCCTGCCACCTAAGCCTTGCCACCATGCCCTGCACCTGGCTCTCTTCTTCTATCCTTCAGACTTCCTTCAGCTCCTCAATCTCCATCCTCACACATGCCTCCCACCAATTCTCCTCCTCCTCCTCTCTCCTGTACCTCTTCAACTCCAACTACTGCCATAATAGCTACTTCATCCAATGTGATGCCCACTTCCCCTTCATCCTCTGAAGCCTTTCTCTCTGCTAACCAGCCTCCCCCCAGTACATCCTTGCTGCCTTCTTCAACTTTATCCATCAGAGCCCCACTGGAGCCCCCTTCTCTCCAACTAGTTATATTAGATACTATCCCCCCCTCCTATCTCTCCCACAAATCCCCATCTGCCAGCAGAGCACAATTAAGCTGCCAATGTCCAGGCCCCTCCCCACTACTCCCAAAGTTCCCCTGCTCTAGCACCCCCCAATGGTCTGACCATAGACACCAGACAACTCTAAGTTCCTGCCAGATATTGTCTCTCCAGCAGTCTGCCAAGAGCACCCAATCAATTCTTGTATCAAGTCCATCAACCCAATGGATGAAGACCTTATCCACTCCCCACTTGGTCTTTCCCATATTGCCCAGAGAGCTCAGCCTCTCAATCTCCTCCCACCTGCCCAGCCCACCACTGTGACCAACAACTCCAGCTCCTCCATCAGACCAATTCAGAGTGGTATCTCATACCATATTGAAATCCCCACCCAGGATGTCCAGCCCTGCTTCCATCAGAGACCCCTCCTCTAGCAGCCCATCCAATCAGTCCACCCTCTCACTCTAGACTGCCAGACAGTAATAAGATCCAACTACTATTGGGCCCCACCCTGGCCTCCTCCACATTCTCCAAACTAGGTGATCACCCCAATTCCCAATGTCCACCAAGTCTCCTTTATCATTGCATATAAAGATCCCAACATTACCATGCCATTCAGCCACCCCACCCCATTCCTTAGTCCAATTCAGCCTATCCACCTCCTCTTTACATCTCACATTCTGCAGCAGAAAAAGATCTGCCTCTAAACTCCTAAGCCATTCAAACATATTTTGATGCCACCTCCCACCCTATAGCCCATTGATATTCAAAGATAAAATGTTAGTTATACTGTTCATAGGGAAAAATATTTGTAGGTAGTGTCACCTTCCCAGCTTCTTCAAACTTCTAGCTTGATGTCTATCCTTGATAAGTCCAAGAGGTGCTCTGCCTCTACCTCACCCTCCTTGATCTTGTTCCTTGCCAAAGCATCTGCAACCTCCTGAGCATCCTCATCATCTTTCTCTTCTGCTTCTTCCTTGTAGTCTTCACAAGGTCTGGTCTTGTAGAATCTGCCTAATTGAGTAGTAAGCTTGCAGCTGGTGGACTTGTAATAATCTTTGGACAATGATAAGGTTTTTGAGATATTCTTGTATTTGATGGACTGGAGTTTCTTGGGTTTAGAAGAATAATGGTAAAGGAATTGGCAAAGCTTGAAGGGAGCTGAGGATCAGGGTCTGGAGACACTGGTCAATCCTCTGAGTCATTGTTTGTACAGATATATCTTGAGTCAATTGATATGAACTAGTATTCTCAAGATTCATCCATCTATACTTCTTATAGATGTTGGTTCCTCTAATATTGTATACAAGGTATGGTCCTTTCTATTTCAGTTTCAGTTTGGTAGCAAAGTTTATTTCAATCATACTTCTCCAAACTAGAACTTGATCTTCAATTTTGATCTTCTGATCCTTCTGCTTCTGGTCATAATACTTTTTTTATCTTTTCTGGGCTTTGATAATCTGATTTTGGATATCATTTCACAGCTTATCTTCTTTTTCAAGAAGCTTTCCAAGGTTCTCATGGTCAGTAGTTCTAGTCTTCTTGGCAAACATCATTTCAAAGAACTTTTGTTTAGTTGAGGCAATAGCAGTATTTTGGATTTTCCACAGGATTTCAGGTAAGCAGAGATCCCAATTGATAGGATTAACCTTGGCAAGTCCTTTCTTAATAGTCTGATTCATTTTTTCAGTCTTTATAGATAATAAAAGGTGGTTTATTTCAAGTGCATCTCATGAATTCATACATAACTTGAGACTATGTTATTCACCAATTCAGTTCTTTAATCAGAGATGAGTTCTTCAGGGGGTCCATATCAGAGAGTGAGGTTATGAAGGTGTACAACAATGGTCAGAGTATCTGCAATCTCCATGGGATATACTTTAGGCCATTTGGTCAGATAATTAACAAATACTGAAATATATCTATTTTGTTTTGGTGTTATGGGCAGGGGTTCTATTACATCTACTCTCCAGCTTTTAAAGATGTGAGTGGGTGGGAGAATCAGTTATAGAGGGGCTTGATAGTTCTTCTTTTCTTGATACTTCTAGCAGATGTCACATTTCTGAATGATATCTCAGACTTATGTTCTGAGATAGGGCCAATGTTGATATTCTTTTCAAATCTTGTCTTCTGTATTTGTTTGTCCTTGGTGGGCTTTCTGGTATTCTTGTTGGATGAGATCTTCTTGCTTCTTGATGGTTATGGAAACTTCTTTGAGAGTATAGTTCTGAGGTATATCCTTTCTTTAGTTCATTGGGTTATGTGGAAAAGAATATCAACATTGTTGTGAGTTCTTCCTACTTTGTAGATGATGTTGATTTCATAATCTTAAAGGATAAGAATCCATTGGGCAAGGATTCCAGTGGGGTCTTTTTGGTACAATAGCTATTTAAGAGCTACATAGTCTATGATCAGGGTGAAATTTCTTCCAATGAGATAATGTTTGAACAGAGTGACTGCCTATATGACTGCAAGGCATTCCAATTTAGTGCTCCCATAGTTGGTCTGCTGCTTATTGGTGGCTCTGCTTGAATAAGCTTTTATATAGTATTATTTTTCAAGTTCTTCTTATACAAGGATTGCTCTAAGGCCATTCTTGAATATATCAGTATACAGAATGAAAGGTTTCTATAGATCTGGTCAGACTAGAATTGGTACTGAGGTCAGGCAATGTTGCAGTTTTCAGAAGGCTTCCTCTTATAGTTCTTTTCATTGGAATAGTACTTCTTTTTTAGCAAAATTTGTTTGGAGCAAAGATTTCAGAAAATTACTTGATAAATCTTCTATAGTAAGATGCAAGCATCAGGAAGGATAGGGCTTCTTTTGGTATTTTGGGAATGGTAAAGTTGTTGACTTTTTCTATCTTCTTGGGGTCTGTATATATTTCTTCTTTAGAGACTATGAATCTAAGAAATTTGAGTTTCTGCTTTCCAAAGTAATACTTCTTTAAGTTGAGTCTCAGGTGGTTTTATCAGGTGAGTTTAAAAAACTCTTCAAGGTCTTATAGATGGTCTTTGAAATTTGCTGAGTAGATGTTGGAATCATCCACATAAACAATCAGGCAGTGGTGAATGAGAGGGGTATATACTGAGTTCATCATTCACTGAAAGGTTGGGGTATATTATAGAGTCCAAAGGGCATTCAGAGATATTCAAACAATTTTTCTAGGGCAAGGAAAGCTGTCTTTTGAATGTCTTTGGGATCCATGAGTATCTCATGGAATTCTGCAAACAGATCTATACTTCTGAAGTATCTTGTATTTTGTAGCTGGTCCAGAAGGTCATCAATTTGGAACAAAGGGTATACATCTTTTTCAGTCACTGTGTTGAGTTTTCTAAAGTCTACAATAAGTCTCCATCCTCTCTTCTTTGGTACTATAAGTATAGGGCTGGCCCAAGGGCTGGTAGAGGGTCAGATGACTCTATTGTTTAAGAGTTCTGAAATATATTCTTTCTTGAATGTTTTTAAGTGGTGGGGTATTCTGTATGGTTTCTATCAGATGGGTGTTGCATCTTCTGTATTTATACTGTAGTGGTATGATGGATTATATGGTAGGTTTCTATAGTCTGTAGTGAAGATGTCCTGATATTTATAGAGTTCAGTCAATTATTGTTGCTACTGAGGTGTCAATTCTTCTCCAATGTTTGTAGAAGGCTTTACTTTCTCCAGGATTGCAGAAGGGCCTTTCCTTTCTTCTGTGACCTTTTTTCTGTTTCCCTGTAAGTTTAATTTATAAATCTCTCTATGTATTTAGTTGAGATAAGGCACCAGGTATCCAATGATGGTTCCTTTTGACAAGATGATGTTCTCCCAGCTTGTGTTGGTTGTTCAGGAATATACTGAGTTTATCTTATCAGGGAATATATATCCTTCTATGTATAGATTTCAGATTTCTTTATTTGGTTCAAAGAAGATATTCCTGAGGTAAGGTAGTGTAAAGGTTTTGATGGTAGTTTGCTCTCCTGGCTCAAGAATGAGGTTTTTGTGAAGTTTTAATAGCTGGCAGAAAACTTACTGAGGTATATTTGCTTTAAATCAATTGACCTGAAGGAGGTGTACTTCCTTCTTGTCTAAGCTTCCAAATCCTTTGGTTTGTCTAGTGCCTTGGGTAAGCTTGGGTACTTCCTGCAGCTGAGAAGTCTTGTATTTGAGAAAGACTGCTTGTGTGATTTTGTCTTCTTTGTTGATTTGAATCCATTAACTGTTTCTATTCCTAAGAATAACCTTGATTTCACCTGTATATTCTGAATAAATAGTTCCATCTTCAGTAGAAAGTCCTTCAAGGGCTAGCCCAGACCTTGAGGTCAACTAGATGTAAGTTCCTTTTAGTGACTGCATGGCAATATTAGTTCTGATGAGCTTTGTACTTTCAGGGCCTATAACTATATGAATAAGGCTGCTGAGATCATAGCCAATATCCTCTTGGTGTGCTTTTTTTGGTAGAATTGTATTGGGCTGAAGCAGGGTGAACTGTGTAATATTCTTACTAAGTGTAGATTATCCATGGGCTGAGACTTCTGTGGCTTCACATCTCCAACCTCCAATGTCTAGGTATGGCCATCTTGCTTTAGTAGAGAGGTCTCAAAGATAATTGATTTCTCTTTTTCTGGTAGAATCCAGAGTTTCCATAAAATTTATGGCATCATCTATCCATCCTTAGTGAGTTGCATGGCAAATGAGAGTCAGAATGTCCTCTCCTAGGTTATATATCTTGAGGATCTTCCTTGTAGGCTTCCTTTTTTTCTTCTTCAAATTTGGGCTCAATCATCTCTTCTCTTGAGTGTGTGTATAATCACATCCTTGCTGAGATGGATCTTTTCATATTGACAAGGCCACTATCTGGGATGCTTTTCATGATGACAATATCTCATAGCTTGGAAGTGCTTCTTTCTTTTTTGTATTTCTTCTAGCTTCAGAAATCTGCATCCATTTGTATCATACTTGGATAGGAGAGTAGAGAGGGGCTTTACTTCAGTTTGGGTGAAGAATCCTACTCCATTTCTTCTTTTTGTAAGTGTGGTGACAGATTCTTGGAATGAGATTTCTTCTGCAATAATTTTTAGAGATTCTGGTATAAAGGACTGGCTTGAGTATTGGTCCAAAATGTAGCATTGATAGCAGTAGTCTCTTGATAAGTGAAAAATGACTTGGTGAGGGCATCTGCTCATTCAGAAGGCTCTTTCTTGATGGGTTTCAGGTCTTGGGGTGACCAGTTGTGAGCTAGGTCCAGCTTTTTCACTCCAGGGAACATCATTATCTTCTTTTTCTTATAGCACTCAATTTGGATCATCCCATGTAACAATTGCAGGGAGCTCTTCATTTTCGGAAATGCCATCATCTTCTTCCTATGGTGGTTGGTCCCAAATTGTTTGTACTTCTGCTGCTTTGATTTCAGAATTGGGTATGCCTTGTATATGGTTTTTGACTGAGTATTATGAAGGCATCTCTTCTTCCTCCTCTTGTATTCAGAGCATGTAGTGCTAGGGCTTTTTCGAATTCCAATATATCTGGATGAGTGCTCCTCACATTTTTGTCTTTAGAGGCATTTGGTACATTCTCTGGCTTCTCCAGCAATGGCTTTGTCTGTGATAGAGATAGTATCTTGTGCCCAGACATTATCTTCTAGCCTGTCTTCTACCATGTTGATTCAGGGCCTTAGTCTGGGTCATTGTCATTTTCAGAGTCTGCCTCCTCTTCTTCTGTAGTTGATTCCTCACTACTGGCATATTCTTCTTAAATGGTCACCTTCTTCTTCTTCTTTGATGGCTTGAAGCTAGTGTCCTTGACTCAGTACTTCTTTTCTCTGTAGTCAAATTTGAGTACTTGTTGACCAATATTAATATCTGCATTTGTTTCCTTCATCCAGTTGATGCCTAGAATCATATCATAGATGATAGCTTTAGTTACAACTGCCCTAGAGATGGCAAACTGAATGTGTCCCAGAGTAATAGTGATGTTTTGGACTTCTCTCAGGGGCTGAGTTTGGGCTCCATCTGCCACTATGATGCTGAGGCTAGAGGGTCTGTCAATGGGCTATTGAATGCTGTCCAATAATTTCTTTACAATGATACATATAGCTGCTCCTATATCAATGAAGATTTTTACATTCTGGCCTCTAATTTCTCCAAACAAGTAGGTGCTGATATGTCTTTCTGTAGCTTGTTGCCAGTTCTTCTTGTGGAATAGGAATTCTTCCTGTATAGAATCTGGTAGTTCACAGCAATTTGTTCCTTACTCCAGCAAGTATCAGTTGTAG
This sequence comes from Jimgerdemannia lactiflua, assembly GCA_003951145.1. Lineage (NCBI taxonomy): Eukaryota > Fungi > Mucoromycota > Endogonomycetes > Endogonales > Endogonaceae > Jimgerdemannia > Jimgerdemannia lactiflua. The sequence goes on along the minus strand of RQIL01041946.1, from coordinate 6,583 downwards.
AAACTACAAGATCAGTACCCCCATCTTGGCTTCTTTGATCTTCTTCCAAGTTTCATTGTAAATGTTCTGGGACATGGTCTTTGAGATGTATTTCTTCTTGAACTTTGGGGTCTTGGTTTCCAGTTCAGGTTCTTCTTCATCTATATCTTGAATAATTCTCCTACTTGCTCTTTTGAGTGGGTTTTCTATTGCTTAGAGATGGCCTACTGTCATCTTTCTTTTTTCTACTGGATAGACTATTTCTCTATATTCAGCTTTAGATGGATACAAGTCTAGATCACTATACTTATCACTGTCACTCTGCTCATAGTTTTCCACTGAGTGAGCTTCTGTCCTTTTGTTGTGGGTGTCCTTTCAATTTAGTGGTTCAGAATTCCTTAAGCTATCTTAATTGGTGTATTGAGAGACATAATGTCCTTGCTGTCCACACTTGTAGTATTGAACTTCTGCCCTATCCCTTAGTGGATAGTTTTGGTACTCATAGAGTATGTAATTCCTCTAGTACATAATCCTGATTATCATATAGAGGATAGCTTGGCTGAAAATTCTGATTTTTGCATAGAGGATACCTTGGTTGATAGTTTTAATTTTCATATACATATGTATAGTGAGCTTTTCGATTTGTCCAACCAGTCTGTTTACTTTTGAATTGAGGTCTTGAATCTCATTCTTATCCTTCTTCCATTCTTTGGTGGGTTTTTCTCTCCTTGTTTCTCCTTGTAAGATTCCTTGCAGGGTCTTGACCAAGAGGTCCTCCTTGTCTTCCTTTCTATTGTCAGTCCAGGTAGTTCCTTGCTTGATATCAAAGTATCCTTGGACTATATCTACTTGCTCTTCAGGCTTCCTAATGTCCAGGGAGACATATTGAGCAATGTTGGGTGGGATTCCATTCATAAAGATCATTGGACCAATGATGTCTTAATTGGCAGCATTGAATCCAGCAGTGTACATTCTATTCTAAATTCTAGTAAAGAATGTCCAGGGGGATTCTCCAAGATTTATCTTCATTCTCATGATAGATTCTTGAGCTTTATGGCAGGTTTTGTTTCCTGCATACTTTTTGATAATCCAGTACTACATGGTCTTATATTGTTCTTCTTCAGAGTTTGCATTTTCCTAAGTCTGTATTGATATCATTTGTAGTTTTGGTGAAGATGCCATTTTTGGCTAGTTCTCTCAGTTGTGCCTTAAAGACATTAATTTGTCTTCAGGTTGCCAAGTCTCTTAGAGCTGCTATTCCTTCAATTATATCTATAAATTCTCTTGGGTCTTCCTCTGGGTATCCTGTGAATGTGGGTTGTAATGGTTCTGGTTTCTTAAATGAGGAAGCAACTAAATTCTAGAGGTTCAAAGTAGCTTGAAGAGTTACGAAGAGTTTAGAAAGTTCTTGTAGATTCAGAGAGAAAATATTCTGAGCTTTATTTGAAAGAACAGAGAGGATATTTATACAAGATATGAAAGAAGGATCCAGAAGGATCTGAGTAATCAATGGAAATGTCAAGAGAAAGGTTCTTGGCAATGATGACAAATAAAGATCCGCAATGTTCCATGAAGTTCCATGACTAGCTAAGACAGGAATAGAATTGACAAGAATGTTCTAGCTGTGGCTTAGTGCTAGGAAAGGATTTCTAATCATGCGGAAGGTACCAGAAGGTTATGGAAAGTACTAGAAAGACAAAGAAAAAGAAATAAACTATGCTAAAATATTACATCTCCTCCTCCTTAAGAATCAATGTCCTCATTGAATTCAGAAGGTAATACCAGAAAATAAAACCAAAAGGAAATACAAATAAAATATATCAGCTCATTGGCAAGGACCGGACATCCTTATATAAGACAAGGGCCAAAATATCATCTTTATCAGATGAGAACTGGTTTGAACCTTGTTAGTTGCAGGGTTTACAGAGTTTTTCTGTGAGTCTTATTGCTGATACTGTATCCCTTAGAGTGCCCCAATGCATAATGTACCTGATCAGTACAGTATGTCATCTACTATTCAAGGGGAGAACCTTACAGGCAGTCAATGAGTTCCTTTTTACTCGAACTCTTGAATGAGGTCTTGGGAGTTCTTGAGATTGGTGGCAGGTTCCCAAGTAGCATCATATTCAGGGTAGCCCATCCACTTGACTAGGTATTCTGTGTGATGGTATTGGACTCATTTGTCTAAGATTTTCTCAATTTTGTACTTGATGTGATCTTGAACCATAACTAGTGCTGAAGGTGTCAGAATTCGGCCAGAGTAAGGGTTTGACTGGTTCCAGGCCTTAAGTTGTGACACATGAAATACTGGATGTATTTGCATCATTGATGGTAGACTGAGATGGTAAGAGTAGGTAGAGACTTGCTCCATGATCTCAAAGGGTCCAAGGTACTTGAGTTGGAATTTGGCTAACTGGCAGTTGACTTGAGATTGAACCTTGATATTGTCAGCTTTGAGTAGAACTATATCTCCAATAGTATAGGTGACATCATGACATTTCTTGTCTGTATACTTAACTTGGTGTTGTTGAGCTTTTAGCAGATTCACAGTTATGATCTTGAGAAGGGAATCCATTTTGTCGATAAGGTTCTGAGTAGTGGGGACTTGTGTGTGACTGGATTGCTGGAATGAGACTAGACTTGCAGGGGTCTCAGGATTTTGACCATATAGTAACTGAAAAGGGAAAAGACCAGTAGATGATTGGACTGCATTATTGTAGGCAAACTCGGCATAGGTCAGGTAGTGGTCCCAATCATCTTGCTCGTAAGACACATAGTTTCTGAGCATTTGTTCAAGTATTCTGTTCATTTGCTCAGTTTGTCCACCAGTTTGAGGGTGGAAGGCAGTGAATATAGCAATTTGAGTTCCAAGGGTCTTGAAGAGTGCTTGCCAGAAATGACTTGTGAATTTGGGGTCGCAGTCACTGACAATTACTCAGAGAAGTCCATATTGGCAGAAGACAGACTTGAAGAAGATTCTAGTGATCTCGGGGGCAGTAGCATTGGTTGTGGTTGGCTCGGCGATAGTGATCTTGGTCAGGCAGTTCACAAATATGATGATGGCATCATAGCCTGATTTGGTTTATGGGAGTTATACAATGAAGTCTATTGTGACTTGTTCAAACTTCTTGGTTAGAATTGGCAAGGGTTGCAGAAGACTGGCAGGTGTTTGGTTACTTGACTTGTTCCTTTGACATAGGTCGCAGCTTTGAACATACTTCTTGATTTCCTTAAGCATATTGGGCCAGTAGTAATCTTATTGAATATTCTTGATAGTCTTCTTGGTTCCAAGGTTACCAGCTAGTGGGGAGTCATGATGTTCATGAAGGATCTTGTACCGAAGTTCAGGGTTGGCAGGAATATAGACCTTGTCTTAATAGTATATAAGGTTGTCCTTGAAGGTGTACTTTTCCTTGAATTCCTTAGTGTTCTTTTGTAGAACCAGAGAGTCTTGTTCATATGCTGTCTTGATCTGGTTGAGGAATTTGGGTGCCATGGTGACTTGTAAAATAGTGGTAAGGTCAGGCCTTCTTGAGAGTGCATCTGGTACAACCAGGGTTTTGCCAGGCTTGTAGATGATGTTTGGAGTAAAAGTCTGAAGTAACTGACTCCACTTGGCTTATTGATGAGAAAGAGTTTATTGGGTATTGATGTACTGAAGAGATCTGTGATCTGTGATCACATCGAACTCAACTCCTTCTAGGTAGTGTTGCCAGGTTTTGAGGGCATGAATGATTGCCAGGAGTTTCTTTTCATGAGTGGCTAGCTTTTTTTCTGCAGGGGACAATTTCCTTGACTTGAATGCAATGGGTCTGTATTCTTGTCCATCATCTTGAGAGATGACTGCATCAATTGCAATCTTGGATGCATCAGTAGTGACAGTGAACTTCAAGTTCGAGTCTATGTTTCTAAGGACAGGTACATGGGTCAGGCGGTTCTTGAGTTCTTGAAAGGCTTGTTGACAGAAGGTATCCCAGATATAGGGAACATAGAGGTCAGAGTTGGGTTGCTTTCACAGGAGGTTTGTTAAAGATTCTGCTATACCAGAGAAGTTCATAACAAATTGGTGGTAATATCCAGCCAGACCAAGGAAGGACCTAAGTTTGGTGAGACTTGCTAGTACAGGCCACTGTTCAATGTCTTGTATTTTCCTTGGGTCTACTTGAATTCCTTTGGCTGATACAATGTGTCCAAGGTACTCGACTTGATCTTTGAAAAACTCACACTTCTTGAGCTTTGCATAAAGCTTGTGTTTGCAGAGGATCTTGAGTACTTGTTCGAGGTATTTGAGATGTTCTTCTTCAGTGCCGCTGAAGATCAGGATATCATCAATGTATATGAGTACAAAGATATAGAGCTGATCCTTGAAGACAGTCTGCATGAGATCTTGAAAGATTGCTGGCACATTGGTGAGACCAAAGGCCATGACTAGAAATTCGTAGAGTCCAAATGGTGTCATGAATGCCATCTTGGGTATGTCTTCTGGCTTGATTCGAATTTGGTGATACCCAGAGGTCAAGTCAATCTTGGTAAAGTATTTGGCATTCTTGAGAGTATCAAAGATTTGATCGATGAGAGGCAGTGGGTAATGATTCTTGATGATAATCTTGTTGAGTGCATGGTAGTCTATGCACATTCACAGAGTGTCATCCTTCTTCTTGACAAACAGGACTGGGGAGCCAAAGGGTGACTTGCTTGGTTGAATGGCTCCTCACTCGATGAGTTCATTGAGTTCCTTCTTAACTGCTTCAATTTCAAGTAGTGACATGTGGTACATCTTCTTCTTAGGAATAGCTATATCTGGTACCAGCTTGATTTTGTGGTCATGGTCTTTTGAGGGTGGTAGGCCAGGTAGTTTGTCTGGGAAGACATCCTTGTACTTGTTCAACAGTAGCTTGACACTTTTGCTGATTGATAGCTTCTTGTCTTCTTTCTTGGATCAGATCAGTGCAACAAAGGTACAGGTAGCTTTCTTGATGGCCTTCTTGAACTGGATTGCTGAAAGGGTGGCAATTGGGGTTCTTGTCTGAGTCTTGTCTGGCTTTATTATGATGTTGGCTCTATCTTGAATCAGGGTAACTTCATTCTTAGTCCAATTGATGTGTGGGTTGTGCCATGTAAGCCTGGGTTTGCCTAGGATCAGGTCATGATCTTCTAGGGGTACTACTTCAAAATCTAGATATCCCAATACTTCTGAACCTTGAGGGGAAGTTTAGCGGTAATTGAGTCAATTGGTAGAGTGGTGCCATCAGTAGTAACAACTCCACTATTCTTGCCAGCTGACTTAGTGAGAATCTTGAGTTTGTCAATGAGGTTCTTGTTGATGAAGTTCCCAACAGCTCTGCTGTCTATGAGAACATCTAGTTCTTGGCCCTTGACTAGACCTTTGAAGATGAGCATTGAGTTGGCTTGGTTCTTGGCTATACTAGCAACTTGATTAGTACTGCCAAAGCCTTTCTGATCTCACTTGGTTGAAGACAACTTGGTGACTTCCTTGATGGCAGGTAGAGTGGCTTGCTCCAGAATGAGCTGTGTGATTCTGTCACCTTCATTGACAGTGTATGGTTGGTCCTTGTAGTTGAATAGTAGGACTTGCATTTCTTCTCAGAAGTCAGGGTCAATGACTCCAGCACTGATGTCCAGTGAGTACTTGACACGGAGACCAGATCTTGGTGTAATTATTGTATAATATTCCTTTGGTATTTCGACTGCCAGGCCAGTTGGGATGAGCCTTCTCTCATAAGCAGGAATAGTGACTTATTGTACTAACTGAAGGTCCAAACCAATGGCTCCTTCCAACTGTGCTTGAGGAATCTGGGCCTTGGAGTTGACTCGCATAAAATTGAGTACAACTTCTTGTTTGACTTGATGACCTTGGGTGTCTTTGGACAGGACCAGGATCCTCTTGGGTTCAGTGGTCTTCTTTGGGCATTTTGTAGCAATGTGACCAGGCTGTCGGCAAAAGAAGCAGGCTCTAGCCTTCTTGAGGTACTCCTTTTCCTCAGGTGTCAGCTTGTTTTTCTTGTTCTTGTTGATGGTGTCTAGGTCCATGGGGGCAGGTCCAACAGTTCTGATTTTGGTTTCCTCCCTTCTGTGGTTGTTGTTGAATGGCAGTCTCTTCTGCTTAAAGTAGTTGTCATAGGTGATAACATCAAACCTATCAGCAATTTTCATTGCAGTGTCTAGATCTTTGGGTTCTTCTAGTTCAACACAAACTCAGGTTTGTCCTTTGAGACCTTGGATGTACTTGTCAACCTTCTCGTCTTCAGTGACGTGAGGTAGCTCCAGTAGGATTGACAGGAATTGTGCATTGTATGCTTGCACAGACTTGAGTTGTTTGACATTTGCCAGGTGGTCTTGCATGACCTTGGTGCTGTTGACAGGCTTGAATTGGCCTTGAATGGTATCTGAGAATTCACTCCAGACCTTGATTCAGCCAGAGAATCTTGTATTCTGGACATGATTTTGTCACCAGATTGTAGCATTCTCTCAGAGGAGTGTGGCAGCAAATTGGACTAGTACTGCTTCATCCAAATTGGTCAGTTCTCCATACTGCTCCAATTGGAAAAGCCAAGTATTGGTAGACAGTCCTTTTTTTTTTTTT
>RQIL01041935.1:0-15752 GCA_003951145.1 Jimgerdemannia lactiflua | reverse complement strand
AGGACTAATATACAGAACCCCCCTTTCAAAGGACTTACATGGGGGATAGGGGGAGACCCCTATCCCCCCCCCCGAGCCTGCAGGCCTCGAGCTTCATTTTGATATACTTTGGTCCACTAGATGTTCTGCTGGTTCCAGAGTTCCAGGATAAACTTCTGATGCTTATGGTATGCCATATATTATCGATAATTTAAGGAAGTCAATATAGAGATTAAGCAATGTGTTTTGTCTCCACTAAGTGGTAGGTAGTACTCCCAAATGAATCAAATTGAATTGAGGGTCATTTGAATTGAATCGAATTGGGGATTTTTCAATTCGAATTGAGTTTGAATTAAATTGAATTTGAATTGAATTGAGGTCTGATTCAAAACCTATTTTTGAAATGTAATAACTCGACGAATACACATCCAAATTTAATGATCTTTAGCTTGTTAGATTTCCCTATATAAGAAGAATCTAACAAGCTAAAGATCATTGAATTTGGATGTATATTCGTCAAGTTATTCAATTTCTAAAAATAGAGTTCAAATTGGACTTTGAATCGAATTGGACCTCAATTCAAATTGATTGGAATTGAATTGGGCCTCAATTCAATTCGAAGTTTTCAAATCGAATCGAATTTAGGTCCAATTCGATTTAATTTGATTTGTTGGGAGCACTAATATTAGGATCTGATGTAGTTGTAATATATCTTGGTCTTCAGTAAAACTCCATCTAGGGTCTTGAGTTAGTAGGTGTGGTTTATGAAGACTTGGTGAATAAGATAAGGTCCTTTCCATTTCGGTTTGAGCTTAGCACTCCAGTTTTCTTCTATAATAGTATGGTATACCAAGACTTACTATCTAATAAGTAGGGGCTCCAAATCAGTCTTGCAGTTATAGTACTTCTTTTGTCATTCCTGGGCTTGAATAATAAATCCTTATGCTTGCTAGCATACTTCATATAACCAGGTGATTTCTTTTGTAACTCATTTCATAAAATCCAGCTGGATTGGTTTCTTAAGGTCTTGAGCTTCTTGGCCATACACCAGATAGAAAGAAATCTGCTATATAGCAGTGGTCTTGGAGATATGGATACTGAATAAGATTAGCAGATAGATATCCTAGTTTAGTTAATCTCTAGTTCTGCTGAGATCTCGCTTGATGGTCTGATTCATTATTTGATAAGTCTATTTGCCTGGAGATGGTAAGCCATTATTGGTTGTAGCTTGATCTCGAAATTGCTTATGAAGGTCTTCATAGTCTTATTGACAAACTCTTAGCCTTGGTCTGTAATGATTTCCTTTGAGACACTATGGTGACTGAAGATTTCATTATATAGGATTTCAATGATTGTCTGGACATTGACAGTCTCAATGGCAAAAACTTCAGGCCATTTTGTCAAGTAGTCTTCATTGGTGAGAATGTAGTATCTTTCTCAGCTAGTTATTGGTAGGGGTCTAATGATATCTATTCCCAGTCTTTAAAAGACTCTAGCTAGTACTGTGATTGGTATTAATAGTGCTCTATTAATAGGTTTCTGTCAGTATCTTTGACAGGTATCATATTGTTGGATGTGTGTTGAAATTTGTTTCCTCATCTTGAGCCAGTATCATATTTTTAATTCTTATAATAGTAGCTCCAATTCCTTAATATACATTCTGGTCATAATTTGTTGTTAGGATTTTTGGTACTTTGTCTTCTCTTGGAACTCATGTATATTGATCTTCTTCTACTCTCTAAAGTTCACCATCACCTTTTTGAAATTTCTTGAAGTTCTTTTGAATAAACAGCTTATAGACTAGCTGAATTTCTTTCTTGAAGCTCTTATGGTACAGGCTCCAAGTGAGGGTGAGACATAGTTCTTAATTCATTTGGGTGAGCAGAAAGCAGCCTTCTCTTATGGGGGCTCCTTTCTTTCTTATTAAGTTTGGGGGATTCTTGACAGAGTATTGATATTGGAGTTCTTGGTACTTTCCTTATAGATGATAGTGAACTAGTATTTCTGCAAGAATATGATCCATCTAGCAAATATTCCTGAGGGCTCTGGCATTTTGAACAACCATTATAGAGCTTAATGGTCCATGATGAGAGTAAATCTCTTTCCCAAGAGATAGTGTCAGAAATGGTCTACTGCCTATACTACTACTAGGCATTCCAACTTGGTGACTCCATAGTTTGCCTGTGATTCATTTGTAGCCTTACTAGTATATTCAATAACATACTCTCTCTTATAGTCATCTTGCTGAGACAGGATTGATCCAAGTTCTAGGGCTGAGGCATCAGTTGCTAGAATAAAGAGCTTGTTGAAATCTGGTCACATCAGAATAGGTACTTCTATGAGGGCCTTCTTGAGTAGATTAAATGACTTTTGCTGGTCTTTCTTTCAGTAAAATGATTGGTCCTTCTTGGAGATATCTTGGAGAGATGCTGTCTTATCTAAGAATCTTGGGATAAATTACTGGTAGTAGGATGCTAACATGAAGAAGGATAGAGTCTCCTTTGCTGAGGTAGGGGTTGGGTAGTTTCTGACTTTCTCTACCTTACAGGGGTCAGCATGTGTGCCTTGGGCTGAAATAATATATCCCAGATATTTGACTTGGTGTTTTCCAAAGAAGTCTTTCTTAGTATTAAGTCTGAGTCCTGAGCTTCAGATAGTATTGAATACTTTGTAGAGGTCTTGCAAGTATTGCTTGAATGTCTTGGAGTAGATGATTACATTATCTATATATACTAATATATTTCTTCTGATGAGATCTCAATAGATATGGTTCATCATTCATTGAAATGAGGCTGGTGCATTGCAGAGTCCAAATGGTATTCAAAGGTATTCATACTGTCCTTATCTGGTAATAAAGACTGTCTTGCAGATATCTTTCTTAGAATGAGGATTACTTGGAATCCTTGAAACTGGTCAGTGGTGGTCATGTATTTGGCTTTTCTGAGAGCATTGAGGAGATTGTCAATTCTTGGCAGTGGGTAGGCATCTTCTGTAGTAATCTTGTTGAGTTTTCTGAAGTCCATGACTAATCTCAATCCTCTTTTCTTTAGTATAATAATTGCTGGTGAGGTCCAAGGGCTTGATGAGGGTCTGATAACTCTGTTTTATAATATTTCATCTATATGTTATTGTTTAAATTTAATTAGATGGTGTGGTGTTTGGTAGGGATATTATTGGATTAATTTCACATCTCTAGTATATATAGAGTACTCTCTGTATTGGTATGATAGGAAGTTATTATATGAGATAGTATATATATCCTTGTAATCTTCTATTAACTCTTGTATCTGTTGTTGCTGATCCTTGATCAGAGTTGCCTCAATGTTGATGGCTTTGATTGCTGAACTTGCTGAGTCTTTCTTTCTAGTACCATCAGTCTCACTAGAGAGGACTTGCCATTTTTCAAAAATTTGAAGACTTCTTCCTTATAGATATCTATCAGTGGTTCGAAATATCCAAGTATTATTTCTTTGGGGATGGTGATTACCTCAAAGCCCATGATTCTGATAGGGATATAGATTGGCAACATCTGGTCATGAATTTATTTTTTGGCCAAGAGTAGGTAATACTTTTCTCAAAACTCCATTGATGGCTCAAATATCAAGTTGTTGGTTTCCACTGAGAGGTACATGTCAAGGCCTCTTTGCTGGTAAGGCTGCAGGATGACATCTTCTCTTACTCAGATAGAACAGCAGATATGGGATCTCATTTGTCTGAACTGGGCTACTCTTGCTACATAAACCTTGATGAGTAGTGCCTGGGGGTCCCAATTGATACTTCCAAATAGTACTCCCAATAAATTAAATTGAATCAAATTAGACCTAAATTCAATTCGATTTGTAAACTTTGAATCGAATTGAGGCCCAATTCAATTTGAATCAATTCGAATTGAGGTCCAATTCGATTCAAAGTCTGATTTGAAATATATTTTTAGAAATTAAATAACTTGACAAATACACATCCAAATTCAATGATTTGAATGTGTATTGGTCGATTTATTACATTTCTAAAATAGGTTTCAAATTAGACCTCAATTCAATTCAATTCAAATTGATTCGATTCATTTGGGAGCACTACTTCCAAAGCCTCCTTATCCTCTCTTGGTGCTGTCTAGTTGCTCTATCTCTTGAATAGTAGGCTGCAAAGTCTTGATGAAGAGGATTTGACAGATGGCCTTCAAGGGGCTGAAGTATCAGTGATTCCTTCCAGTATTGCAAATAATGACCTTCAGAGGACCTTGGTAGTTCTGATCAATGACTCCTCCTTCTATAGTGATTCCTTCAGCTGCCAAGAATGGTCTTGATATCAGTTGTCTATAGAGTCCTAGTGGTATGGCAAGTGCAATTTGAAGATCAAAGGTCCTGGTGCTTCTGGGTCAGATTGTCGTCTAATAGGGGAGGCAGAGGTCATATCCAACTGATCCTTCCATTTGTATAAGAGGGGGCTGTGCCCAGGGTGAAAGTAGCTTAACTTGGATAACTGATTGAGTCTTGAGAAATAGTACTCCAGTGGCTGTAATTGCAGGTGAGAACTCCATTCATTCTGGCTTGAAGAATAGCTAGTGTGCACTTGTCTTTGAGTTCCTCATATAGTTGAATCCAGTTCTTCCAAGAAGGTCCAGGGCTTTTATGAAGATGAAGGCAAAATTGACTTCTTATTTACCTTGATGTGGATGGCAATACTAATGAATGATGGTGAGAACTTCTAATAGTAGATCCCAGATAGTAGTCTTGTTCTTGGCTTTGTAGTCTCCTTTATAGTTGATCTCTTTATATTTCTGACAGATTTAGTGAATTTGGGATTCTTGAAGAGTGGGGTTCTTTCTCTTAACTTGACTCTTATAGATATCCTTACTGAGGTAAATGCTTCAATGTTTATACCATTAACAGGTAAAGGTCTTTCCACAATCACAGTGTCCTTTTTTGACAAAGCCTTCATTTTGATCCTTGACTTCCTTACTAATAGAGTATCTCTTCTAATACTTATCATAGATAGACAGAGTGATCTGAAGGGCTTGAGTAATGATGTAGGAACTATTGCTGTCTCTTTCAATTGTGAGAGTCTCTACAGATTGATGGGAAAGGACCTTTTGTTGTTCTTGGTAGATTTTCTTGAAGATCTTTGGTGTTGGAGGTTGTACTTAGCTATGGACTGGTGCTTATTTTAGTTCATTTCTGTCTTTGATTGCTGTCATTAGTACCTTCTTGAGATTCAGAATTCAATAGTTACTGTAGTCATCTCTTGGTGAGTAGAAGTAGTTGAAGTGCTCACATATGCCTAGGCAGAAGGCTTGTATAATTTGATTTTCTACCAGCAGGGATAGTAGTTGTATGGATAGTCCTACAAACTCGAGTGCTGCTCTATTATTGTTGGCCCTATCAATACTTATTTCCAGACCTTCAATATCAATGACTCCAACAAAAGGTTCTTCTAGTTTACTATCTCAATCACTAGAGGCATCAAAGTTGCTTTCTATTTCTTGCAGAAAATTAACTTTGCTCTTATCTTCTGTTGTAGTAGGGGTGTCACTATGTCCTTGCCATTCTGTCTTCAAAGTTTAGTTTGTTTTCCTTGATGATCCTCTTGACTCAATTGGTACCTTGTGCTTCTATCTATAGATAGAGAAGACTAGGAGTTGCCTCTTGATTTTCACATTTGCTCTGACTCAATATAGCCAGTCTGTTCCCAAGATTAAGTCATAAGAGATTGTGAGGGTCACAATGGCTTGAGGTACATTGAGACAGGCTTTCCTTACTTGAATAGAGATGTCTTGTACAAGTCTAAGAGGAGTTGATGCTAATCCATCTGCCATGATGACTCTTGCCTTTGTTTCTTTATCAATTCCCTATCTGATTCTCTCTAATATTCTCTGAGTGATGATACAGACTGCTGCTCCAGCATCAATGAGGATTTGGGTATTTTCTCCATATACTTTTCCATTTGTAAGTCTCATGGATTGATATTCTTAATGTTGATTTTCATACACTATGTAGATAGTGCTGAGCTCTTGCATGTGTAGTTCTTGGATAGAAAGTCTCTTAGTATCTTTTTTGGCTTTCTTCAGAAATTTTGATCTTACTTCTGGTGCATTCTTGAGGATATGTTCAATGGTGAGGCCTGCATTTTTTTGATGAATCTGTTCCTAAAGAAAGGCTGCTGTATGCAGTTTGCTGCTCCTCTAGTGTCTGGTTCTTTGGGAGCAAGGTCTCTTGTTCCTGATAGGCATCTCATCTGCTAAGGACTCTATACTCATGTACTCATTTTCCTCAAGATCAGGCAGGGAAGTAGTCCTTGATATTCTTGATAGTCTGGCCTCAGGCTCAGGGGTGTCTCTTCTGACTTACTTGTTATTTTCTTAAGGAGTGTCCAAAGAGAAATGCCCATGTCTTGGGTGCTTGTCTATGAATACTATTATTGGAAATAGCAGCAAGAGTGGGGTCCTTGACAGTCTTCCTCATCCTCTAGTCTGTGCTGAAGTAGCATTCTAAGTTACCTTAGAAGAGAAGACTTCATAGTATAGATAGGTATCATCTTGACTACAAAGCCAGGCTGCTTCTTCTTTCATTTTTTATATCTCTTCATTCATCTAAATAAGATTGACATTTCTGTTATTGGACTGGATAGCTTACTTCCTTGGGCAGAACCTTTAGATGTAACCTTGATTTCTGTAATAAAAACAAGTAGGAGTATGAGAGCTCATCATAGCTAAGCCTACAGTTGTGACTAGTGCTCCCAATGAATCAAAGGTCCAATTCGATTCGATTCAAATCAAATCAAAGGCTAATTCAATTCGAGTTCTAATTCGAACCCTATTTTTCGAAATATAATAACTCGACAAATACATGTCTAAATTCAATGATCTTTAGCTTGTTAAATTCCTCTTATATAGAGAAATCTAAAAGCTAAATATCATTGAATTTGGATGTATATTCATCGAGTTATTACATTTCGAAAAATAAGGTTCAAATTGGACCCTCAATTCAATTCAAATGATCCTCAATTCAATTTGATTCAAATTGATTCGATTTGTTTGGAAGCACTAGTTGTGACTGGTGGTACCTGAGAAGAACTCCTATTGTCTTATTATCAGTAGTCTGGTATATTATCATGATAATAGTCTTATTGTCTTTCTCTTTAGTTCTTCAACTGTACCACTGCAATGGCTAGGTCTTTTATTTATTTAGTGAGTATAGTCATAGAGTCCTCTTGAGCTCTTGATGGTGGCTACTATTACTATTGTTGTCTGAATTGAGTTTGAGTTAAGGGAGGGGGCCTGTTCTCATAGTTGGCAATCTGAGCTCTGAGGTAGATATTCTCTTATTCCACTATAGTTCTGTGGGTCCTCAGGGCTTTAACTCTAATTGGCTTACAATGTTCTTACACTTGCTAGACTGGTCTATAATCTGCTTTCCAACATTCTTACACTCTAGCAACTTATTGCTCAATACTCTAGTAACTCATTTTAATGACTTGTCTTTGAAGCTCTGAATATAGACTGTTGAGGAAGATGATAGAAGCTAATATTAGTTGGACTGCAGGCTGTAAGTTTGCTTTGATTATTTGAGCTTAGATCTGGTGATAGAAACTCTTTGAGATTTTGTTAGCTGCTTGGCTCATATAGGTTGAGAACTCTTGTACTTCTTGTTATTACTTGAGACCATTGAACTGAGTGTGGATGTAATGGTTCTGGTTTCTTAAATGAGGAGGCAACTTAATTCTAGTAGTTCAAAGTAGCTCAGAGAGTTACTAAGAGTTCAGAATGATCTTGTAGTTTCTGGGAGAAAATATTCTGAGCTTTATTCGAGAGAACAGAGGGGATATTTATACAAGATATGAAAGAAGGATCCAGAAGGATCTGAGTAATCAATGGAAATGCCAAGAGGAAGATTCTTGGCAATGATGACAAATAAAGATCCACAATGTTCCATGAAGTTCTGTGACTAGCTAAGACTAGAATGGAAGTAACAAGAATATTCCAACTGTGGCTTAGTACCAAGAAAGGATTTCTAATCATTCAGAAGGTGCTGGAAGGTTATGGAAAGTACAAGAAAGACAAAGAAAAGAAATAAACTATACTAAAATGTTATATCTCCCCCTCTTTAAAAATTAATGTCCTCATTGAATTTAGAAGGTAATATAAGAAAATAAAACCAAAAGAAAATGCAAATAAAACATATCAGCTCATTGGTAAGGACTGGCCATCCTTGTATAAGGCAAGGGCCAAAGTATCATCTTGATCAGATGAGAACTAGTTTGAACCTCATTAGTTACAGGGTTTACAGAGTTCTTCTGTAGATCTTGTTGCTGATGCTGTATCCCTTAGAGTACCCCAATATATAATGTACCTGATTAGTACAGTATGTTATCTACTATCCAAGAGGAGAACCTCATGGGCAGTCAATGAGTTCCTTTTTACTCAAACTCTTAAATGAGGTCTTGGAAGTTCTTGAGATTGGTGGTGGGTTCCCAGGTAGCATCATATTCAGGATAGCCCATCCACTTGACTAGGTATTCTGTGTGATAGTATTGGACTTGTTTGTCTAAGATTTTCTCGACTTCATACTCGATGTGGTCTTCAATCATAATTGGTGCTGAGGGTGTCGGAATTTGGCCAGGGTAAGGGGGTGACTAGCTCCAGGCCTTGAGTTGTGACATATAGAATACTGAATATATATATATGGTTTTTGGTAGACTGAGATAGTAGGAGTAGGTAGAGACTTGCTTGGTGATCTCAGAAGGTCCAAGGTACTTGGGTTGAAATTTGGCTGACTGGCAGTTGACTTGAGATTGGGCCTTAATGTTGTCAGCTTTGAGTAGAACTATATCTCCAATAGTGTAGTTGACATCATGTCATTTCTTATCTACATACTTAGCTTGATGTTGTTGAGTCTTTTGCAGATTTGTGGTAGTGATCTTGAGAAGGAAATCCATTTTGTCAATAAGGTTCTGACTGGTGGGGACTTGTGTGTGACTGGATTGCTGGAATAAGACTAGGCTTGCAGGGGTCTCAGGGTTTTGACTGTGCAGTAACTGAAAAGGGAAAAGACCAGTAGATGATTGGACTGCATTATTGTAGGTGAACTTGGTGTAGGTCAGATAGTGGTTCCAATCATCTTGCTCATAAGACACATAGTTTCTGAGCATTTGTTCAAGTGTTCTGTTCATTTGCTCAGTTTGTCCATCAGTTTGAGGGTGAAAGGCAGTAGACATAGTGATTTAAGTTCCAAGGGTCTTGAAGAGCACTTGCCAGAAGTGACTTGTGAATTTGGGGTCATAGTACTGACGATTACTCAGGAAAGTCCATATTGGTGGAAGACAGACTTAAAGAAGATTCTTGCAATTTCAGGGGCAGTGGCATTAGTTGTGATTGGCTTGGTGATTATAATCTTGGTCAGGTGGTCCACAAACATGACAATGGCATCATAGCCTGATTTGGTTCATGGGAGTTGTACAATGAAGTCCATTGTGACTTACTCGAACTTCTTGGTTGGAATTGGCAATAGTTGTAGAAGACCAGCAGGCATTTGATTGCTTGACTTATTTCTTTGGCAAAGATCGCAGCTTTGAATATACTCTTTGATTTCCTTGAGCATATTGGGCAAGTAGTAGTCTTGTTAAATATTCTTAATGGTCTTCTTAGTTCCAAGGTGACCAGCTAGTGGGGAGTCATGACATTTGCGAAGGATCTTGTATCATAGTTCAGAGTTTGCAGGAATATAGACCTTGTTTTAATAGTATATGAGGTTGTCCTTGAGGGTGTACTTTTCTTTGAATTTCTTGGTATCCTTTTGTAGAACCAGAGAGTCTTATTCATATGCAGTCTTGATTTAGTTAAGAAATTCAGATGCCATAGTGACTTGTAAGATAGCAGTGAGGTCAGGCCTTCTTAAGAGTGCATCTGGTACAACCAGGGTTTTGCTAGGCTTGTAGATGATGTTCAGAGTAAAGGTCTGAAGTAACTGACTCCACTTAGCTTGTTGATGGAAAAGAGTTAGTTGGATATTAATGTACTGAAGGAATCTGTAATCTGTGATCATATCGAACTTAACTCCTTCTAGGTAGTATCGCCAGGTCTTGAGGGCATAAATGATTGCCAGGAGTTCCTTTTTATGAGTGGCTAACTTTTGTTCTATAGGGGACAATTTCCTTGACTTGAATGCAATGGGTCTGTGTCCTTGACCATCATCTTGAGAGATAACTGTACCAATCATGAAGTTGGATGCATCAGTGGTAACTGTGAACTTCAAGTTTGGGTCCATGTTTCTAAGGACAGGTGTATGGGTCAGGCAGTTCTTGAGTTCTTGAAAGGCTTGTTGACAGAAGGTATCCCAGATATAGAGAACATAGAGGTCAGAGTTGGGTTCCTTTCACAGGAGGTTTGTCAAAGATTCTGCTATGCCAGAGAAGTTCTTGACAAATCGATGGTAGTATCTAGCCAGACCAAGAAAGGACTTAAGTTTAGTAAGACTTGCTGGTACAGGCCACTGTTCAATGACTTGTATTTTCCTTGGGTCGACTTGAATTCCTTTGGCTGATACAATGTATTCAAGGTATTTGACTTGATCTTTGAAGAACTCACACTTCTTAATCTTTGTATAAAGCTTATATTCACAGAGGATCTTGAGGACTTGTTTGATATATTTGAGATGTTCTTCTTTAGTGCCGCTGAAGATCAGGATGTCATCAATATATATGAGTACAAATATATAGAGCTGATTCTTGAAGACAGTCTGCATGAGGTCTTGAAAGATTGCTGTTACATTGGTGAGACCAAAGGCCATAACTAGAAATTCATATAGTCTAAATGGTTTCATGAATGCCATCTTGGGTATGTTTTCTGGTTTGATGTGAATTTGGTGATACCCAGAGGTAAGGTCAATCTTGGTGAAGTATTTAGCATCTTGAGAGCATCAAATATTTGATCAATGAGTGGTAGTGAGTAATGATTCTTGACAGTAATTTTGTTGAGTGCATAATAGTCTATGCATATTCATAAGATATCATCCTTCTTCTTGACAAATAGGACTGGGGAGCCAAAAGGTGACTTGCTTGGCTGAATGGCTCCTTGCTTAATGAGTTCATTGAGTTCCTTCTTGACTGCTTCAATTTTAAGTAGTGATATACAGTACATCTTCTTCTTAGGAATAGCCACATCTGGTACCAGCTTGATTTCGTGATCATGATCTCTTGATGGTGGTAGACCAGGTAGCTTGTCCAGGAAGACATCCTTGTACTTATTCAGTAATAACTTGACACTTTTACTGATTGATAGCTTCTTGTCCTTCTTTCTTTGGTTGGATCAGTGCAACAAAGGCACAGTTAGCTTTCTTGAGGGCCTTCTTAAACTGGATTGCTGAAAGAGTGGCAATTGGAGTTTTCATCTGAGTCTTGTCTGGCTTGATTGTAATATTGACTCCATCTTGAATTACAGTAACTTCATTCTTAGTCCAATCAATGTATGGATTGTGTCGCATAAGCCAGAGTTTGCCTAAGATCAGGTCATAATCTTCTAGGGGTGCCACTTCAAAATCTAAATGTTCTCAGTACTTCTGAATCTTAAGAGGAAGTTTAGTGACAATTGAGTCAATTGGTAGAGTGGTCATCAGCAGTAACAACTCCACCATTCTTGCTGGCTGGCTTGGTGAGAATCTTGAGCTTGTCAATGAGATCCTTGTTGATGAAGTTTTCAACAGCTTTGCTGTCTATGAGAACATCTAGTTCTTGACCTTTGACTAGACCTTTGAAGATGAGCATTGAGTTGGCTCAGTTCTCAGCTATGTTAGCAACTTGATCAGTGCTGCTAAAGCCTTTCTGATCTTGCTTAGTTGGAGACAATTTGGTGACTTCCTTGATGGTAGGCAGGGTGGCTTGCTCCAGAATGAGCTGTGCGATTCTGTCACCTTCATTAATAATATAGGGTTGGTCCTTGTGGTTGACTAGTAGGACTTGCATTTCTCCTTGGAAGTCAGAGTCAATGACTCCAGCACCAACATCTAGTAAATACTTAACACTGAGACCAGATGCAATTCTTGCATAATGTTTCTTGGGTATTTCAACTGCAAGGCCAGTTGGAATGAGCCTTCTTTCATGAGCAGGAATAGTGACTTGTTGAACAGATTGAAGGTCTAAACCAATGGCTCCTTCTGACTGTGCTTAAGGAATCTGGGCCTTGGGGTTGACTCACATAAAATTGAGTACAACTTCTTGTTTGATTTGTTGACCTTGAGTGTCTTTGGACAGGACCAGGATCCTCTTGGGTTCAGCAGTCTTTTTGGGACATTTAGTGGCAATGTAGCCAGGCTGTTGGTAAAAGAAGCAGGCTCTAGCCTTCTTGAGTTGCTCTTTTTCCTCAGGTGTAAGCTTGTTCTTCTTGTTCTTGTTGATGGTGTCCAGATCCATGAGGGCAGGTCCAATAGTTCTGACTTTGGTTTCCTCCCTTCTGAGGTTGTTGTTGAATGGCGGTCTCTTCTGCTCAAAGTGGTTGCCATAGGTAATGACATTGAACCTATTAGCAATTTTCATTGTAATGTCTAGATCTTTGGGTTCTTCTAGTTCAATACAAACTTGGATTTGTCCTTTGAGACCTCAGATATACTTGTTGACCTTCTTGTCTTCAGTAACATGAGGTAGCTCTAGTAGAATAGACAGGAATTGTGCATTATATACTTGTACAGACTTGAGTTATTTGACATTTGCCATGCAGTCTCATGCGATCTTGGTACTGTTGACAGGTTTGAATTGGCCCTTAATAGCATCTGTGAATTCACCCCAGACCTTGATTTGGCCAGAGAATCTTGTGTTCTGGATATGATTTCGCCACTAGATTGCAGCATTTCCTTGGAGGAGTGTGGCAGCAAATTGGACTAGTACTGCTTTATCCAAATTAGTCAGTTCTCCATACTGCTTCAATTGGAAAAGCCAAGCATCAGTAGACAGTCCTCCTCTTTGGCCATCAAAGGTATCAGACTTCTGAGATTTGATAGTAACTACTGTTAGAGATACTATTGTAGGTACAGATGTAGACTGTGCAGGAGCTTTGCCCTCCTTCTTGTCCAGTCATTCTTAAAGTTGGGAGATTTGAGCCAATGCAGTGTGCAGGAGGCTTTCTAGAGTCCCAGATGACTGATTAGGAATTTCATCCTCTTCTTCTTGTTGGACATAGGGGGCATTCTGTGGGATGTAGTTGTTATAGAGAGTATTGCCCCAGTCATTGATATCTATAGATATGGTATTGTGATGGATTCTTAAGAGATTTCTTATTTAGGCAAAGTGTAACTTAACCACTGCTACCAAGTGTAATGGTTCTGGTTTCTTAAATGAGGAAGCAACTTAATTCTAGTAGTTCAAAGTAGCTCGAAGAGTTACTAAGAGTTCAGGATGATCTTGTAGTTTCTGGGAGAAAATTTTCTGAGCTTTATTTAAGAGAACAGAGAGGATATTTATACAAGATATGAAAGAAGGATCCAGAAGGATCTGAGTATCAATGTAAATGCCAAGAGAAAGATTCTTAGCAATGATGACAAATAAAGATCTGCAATATTCTATGAAGTTCCATGACTAGCTAAGACTGAAATAGAAGTGACAAGAATATTCTAGCTGTGGCTTAGTGCCAAGAAAGGATTTCTAATCATTTAGAAGATGCTGGAAGGTTATGGAAAGTACAAGAAAGACAAAGAAAAGAAATAGACTATACTAAAATGTTATAGTGGAGCCATTCCTTATAGATATGGTACCTTTATAGATAATTTGCATTTATTCTAAGATGGGTATTTTGTTCTTCTCTGTGGATTTCTCCTTCATTCTGCTTGGCTTGATTATATCTCTAGAGAGCTGGGCCTTTCAAAAGTAACTTTACAATCCTAAGCTTTTTCTGAGATTTCTATTGCTTGATAGCTACTTATACCTTGATCTCTCCAATAAACTCCTCAATATCTTCACTGTCTGCTATATGAAACTTCTGGAGGTAGTTTATGTTTGGCTTGTCTTCACTATTTTTACTATCCAAGTTTAGTTCAGAGATAGTATTTCTTGATAGTCCTTATGGAGATGTTGAAAGTATTTGATATATAGAAGATGCTGGTAGAGAGCAGTGTCTCAGTAGTGTAGGAGATCTAGCTCTTCTGATTATAGCTGGGGTAGGAATCCTCAAAGATAGTGATCTCCTTGACTAGTGGTAGCTATTAAATACTAGAGGACTAGGAGAGCTAGCACTTCTTGTTTCTTGTGGATAGTAGTGAAAAGTAAGTGACCAAGGCACTGAAGCTCAGATAGGTACAAGTGGGCTAATATAACTGATATTGGATTTATCTACCCCTTGCTATTGTGAAGTAGTGAGATTCTGTCTGTTTTGCTGGAAGTCTGTGTTACTATCTGTATGATAGTATAGATTGAATTCATCTCCCAAGTTATATGGATGGTAGTCTTTCTCTCCTTCAGATGTTTCAAAGTATACTTGGTCTAGTGGAGTGACTCAATTGATGGCTGTGATGATGTAGCCACTTCTGTCTGAGTTCTTTTTATAGATTCAGGTCTGGTACTCCTCAGGAAGGTCTTCTTCCTGGTCTAGGTCTTGAAGCTGAAATTCTGATTGTCCTCTGAGTTGTCTTCTTTCCCTTGAGGTTAAGCCATAATCTGGGTCACTTCTTTCCTCTGATTTGGTTTTCTGGCTACTGTTTTTGAACAGGGTTCTGGCTGCTGTTCTGACAATAGTATGGGCCTTCTTTTCTACTGAAGAAGGCTGTTGCTGGCCCTGAACTTTTTGCTGGCTAGGTTCTCATTTTCATTGTCATGACTAAGGAGTAGTTGAGGTTTTTTGTTTGACTAACCTATGATCTTTAGGACCACGCCGCAATCGATCGCAGATATATTTCGCATTTGGTTAAATATCTGACGCCGAAGGCTCAGTGGTAACATTACTAGCCCTTTTATGTCCCCCATTCCGATTCTTGGAATGTCAGCTGCGCCAATTTGCTGCGCCAATTCTTCCCCATCACAATCAAGGAGGGAGAGGGAAACTCAGAGGGAACACCCTATGCACTCTAATCTTTTTCAATAAACTTCTGTTGCTACTCACGGCTGCCCGGAGCGGTTCCAAATCTCAAATTCTCTTCTATCTCTCCTCTCCGGTTGCCCGTCGCGACGTTTATATCACTTTGCGGCTGTTTAGGCGGCTTGAAGCTGAGAGAAAAAAAAATGATCCGCAAAATAGATTAAAGCGCAGACCTTCGGCATCGAACTAAGAACCTTTTCTCGCCACGGGACATCGTAACCATTATGCCGAAGATCCGCACTTTAACAGAAAATGTATTTCTTATTTGTTATGTAACACAAACAAATTGTCACCGCATACTTTCAAATGGCTTACAGAAGCCATAGAATCATAGAGTAAAACCTTTCGCCTAGCAACGGCAGGAAGGCAGGTTATTAGTAAGTACATTTACGCCAAAAATAGTTAGCAATTTCATATTGAACGACGCGTAGCAAACAATGCTATTACAATACTTTTAAAGATGACCGAGCTGCATAGGCTTAGAATTCTAGCCTGTTTCGTTATAATCATCACAACCATCAACTGTTACCTGGACTATATTTGAGTTGAGTACCCATACCATATGTTGGAACTCGCGCCGGCTGTTATCGCATGGACTTTCCTACATGTAAATAATAAATATAACAAAACTAAAACATACCTCCACCACCTAATAAAACAAACCACATCGGCGTCATCACGTGGCTTCCGACAATAGTAACCCATCAGGAAAAGATTGACATAA
>RQIL01041924.1:0-15768 GCA_003951145.1 Jimgerdemannia lactiflua | reverse complement strand
TTTTTTTCCATAGGCTGTAGCCACATTTATTACCAAGACACATATCTAAACATTGCATTTGTCCTCATACCACATCGGTAGCCCCAACCATACTACCCTACTCCCACACTCACTCTCCCCCCCACCCCCACTTTCTCAAACACTATCTCATTGCTGATCACTCACACTTGCCCCTCACTCTTGCTACATATGACATCAACTAGCTTCCTTCGGCTCCCTTCCCCAGAGCTCCAGCCCCTCTGCCAACCCATCAGTATATCTTTCATCAGCCACCACCACCTCCCCATCTTTTTCCCCAGGGTCAACTTCTTTCCATCCTCGAATACTGCCAACCAGTGTCCTGCCATCCCTATCCACACTGCAACAACCCACTCCAGTGTGAGCCACTCATTGTGTACTACACCTAGCACCCTTTCCCAAAGTACATCCCACCTCCTCAGCTCATGCTTCCTATTTACCCTACCCATACACTGCCCCACCTCTCTCCAAAAGTCCTCCAATACCTCACACTCTCCTAGCCACTGCTCTGGGGTCTGCACCACCCCACCAGCCTGCCCAACCCCCAAGCACTCCTCACACTCAAAGTCCCCTCTGGCCACCAAGTGCCCAGTCCTATAATTCAGCATCACATTCCACCTCATCACTCTCTACCATACCACCCAGAGCTTTGGGGGGATCCACTTCTTCACCTCTGCCCCCCAAGCCCATAGGCCAGACCAATTCCACTCCTCTCCAATCCCTACTCCCTGCCACCCAACTGGCCAGCAGTCTAGGCCAAAGCCCTGTTGGCTATCCACCCCATCGCTAAGGCAGAAATCGATTACCAGTGACCCTCCTAGCAACAGCTTATGCCACTGCCACATCTCTGGCCCCCAGTGCTCCTCCACCACATTCCCCTCCCATCACAGTCCAATCCAATGACCTCCCTCAATCACTTCCTACCAGAAACCTCGATACCTGAGCCTCCTACTACTGCTACATCTGGATGATCATCTGGGGGCATATTTTACTTCCCACACCTTTTGCATTAGGGGGACCCACCCTCTCCCTTTCAGCACAGCTGCTCTTTGGAGTCACCATGCTTGCAGGCAGTGGAACTTCTTAGGAAAGTCCACTAGTCCCAGGCCACCATGCTCCACTGGTAGCACCAGAATCTCCCAATTAATTTGACTTCTCCTCCCAGCCCAGATCCAATCCTTTGCCAGTCTTAGCAATCTCTTCACCACCCAGGCCAGGAAATCCAAGTGGTAAGCCAGGTATCAAAGCTTCAGCATCCAGTAGATATTCAGAATCATCACCCATCCTGCCAAGAAGATATGACACCCTCCCCAGCTTTTTAATACCTCCCCCCAAGCATGTACCTTCCCTTCCCACCAGGCCTTCAGCAGCACCGACCCATATACAGAGAGGAAGATGCCCAGGTATCAGACTGCCTCTCCTGCTAGTACCACTTTTTCTATGATATTGCCACCAATAATTCCATTCCCAAGCACTATCGTCTCACACTTGTGCCAGTTCAGCTTCTGGCCTGAGCATTCTTCATACCAGCCAACTGTTTTCTTGAGCTCCCCCACATCTTGGACGGAGCCCAGCCCAACCACCATGTCATCTGCAAAGATGCCCACCTTCCAGATCACCCCTAACACTATCAACCCACCAATCTGCTGCCTAATTTGATCCAGAAGCAGTTCCAATGACAGAGCATACAGAATAGGGAACAATGGGTCCCCTTGTGGCACTCTTCTCCCCAGTGAGAATGGAACTCCCCAATGTCCATTCACAATTATAGCAGCCTTACTTCTCTCCAGCATCTGCACTATGGCCTGCCCTAATCTCCCTTGGACTCCAATTCTATCCAAAACCTTCACCAATCACACCTGTTGCACTCTGTTATATGCCTTCTCTTAATCCAAGAAGAGCAACCTTCCATCCACCCCTGCTGCCCTCACCCCTTCAATGATACCATGCACCCATGCCATGCCATCTCTAATCAATCTTCCACCAACAAAGCCACGCTGTTCCTCCCCCAGCACTTGCTGTGCCACTGCCTGTAGTTGTGCCACCAGCACCTTTGTTATCAACTTCCTATCCATATCCAGAAGCATGATAGGTTGCCAGTTCTTCCAATCCTCTCTCAGCCCCTTATCCTTATAAAGGAGCACCACTAGTCCTAACTCCTGCCCCCTAGCCAATTTTCTAAGTCAATCATAGCTCCACACATTTCCTTCATCTCCCCAAGCACACCTTCAATGTTCCCCATTTTCTTCCAAAAGTCCCATGGCAGCCCATCCTCCCCTGGTGCTGTCCCATTCTTGTGGCCAACAACACCTTTAAGATTTTATCCTCCTGAATAGAGTTGGTCAGCTCCCTCAGTCCCTCTGCCCCTGGTGGGGTCCACTCTTCCAGAAAGCCTACAATAGCCCTGCCATCCTCTCCTCCCTCCTCCTCACTCCACAAGTTTCCCCATTGCCCCTTGAGCGAACCTAGGATATTTTGTACTCCTGTCACCATCTTCCCATCTTCTCCTATAATTCCTTCCCACCTCTGCCACACCTTGCATGCCCTCAAAAGTCTGGTAAGATACTTCATAGGCCTTTCTCCTTCCTCCAGCCCTTGCCACCTCAGTCATGCCACCATCCCCTGCACCTGTAACTCCTCTTCCTCCCTTATGGCATCCTTCAGCTCTTCCATTTCCTTCTCCATTCTCTCTATCCTTGACTCTCCACCTTCCTCCTCAGCCCCCTCTCAGCCCCTAGCAGATACCAGCAGGAGGCCCTCCAGTCAGTGTGAAATTTCCACCATTTGCCTTTTCCTAATCCTTCCCTTCACTCTCTCCACCTCCCCCCAGTACACCTGTGCAGCAGCCTTCAGCTTTAGCCACTGATCCCCTATGACCAATCCTTCCTTTCTTCAATGTGCAATACTATCTGCCACCTCTACCCTCCATTATTCCCACACTGCCTTATCTTTCAACAAGGCACAGTTAAGCCACCAATGTTCAGGCCCATTCCCACTCCCCCCAAATGTCCCCTGCCCCACTATCCCCCAGTGATCAGACCAGGGACACCACATCACCTCTAATGCCTTCCAGACATCCATCCCCCAACAGTCTACCATGAGGATCCAGTCAATCTGTGTTCCCAGTCCATGCACCCAGTGAGTATAGACTGCCCTATTCTCCCACTTATGGTGTGCTATATCTCTCAATGCACTCAGTCTCTCCATCTCCTCCCATCTATTCAGTCCCCTGCTCTTACCTGTCCTCTCTAAGCCCCCATCAGATTGATCCACAGTGGTATCCCTGACCATATTAAAGTCCCCTCCAAGTATGTCAACTCTAGCTTCCACCAAAGTTCCACTTTCCAACAGCCTTTCTATCCAAGTTATTCTCTCTCCTCTTTTAGCCAGACAATAACAAGAGCCCACCACTACTGGCCCCCACCCTGGCCTTACCTATACCCCCCATAACAATCAATCTCCCCACCCCCCAATGTCTCTCAGGTCCTCTTTGCCTTTCCTTATCAAAATTCCAACTTTACATCACCATTCCGCTTCCCCTCCCTATTCTCTCAATCAGTTTAACCTATCCACCTCATCTTCACATCTCACATCCTGAAGTAGAAAAACATCTGTTCCAAATCCTTAAGCTATGCAAAAATTTTTTGACATCTCTCTGATCCCCTTAGCCCATTGATATTGAGTGAAAAAATATTGGTTGTACTGTTCATATTGAAGAATGTATGAGTTGTGTGCTCACTCTAGATCTCTATATCCTGATCCATCCTGGATAAATCCAGCTCCCTCTCAGCTTCCAGCTCTACCTCCTCCCTCTCCTTAGCCTCCAGCACCACCAAGATTTCTTATACCTCTTCAGTGTCCTTCTCTTCCATCATTGAGCAATAGTTCTCATATGCTGTTATCCACATCTCTGTTCCATTCCAGGCATTCCACCCCCTGACCACCATCCTGTGTACCACTCCTTTCAACTCCCCTTCTCTAGCAGCATCCACTTCATACCCTTCATATTCTAGTAGTGTTGCCAAGTGCATTGTCGCCAACTTCCCTACCACTCCAACCCTGCACAGAATATCACTCCAGTCCTTCTCTCTCAGCAGTCAAAAGTCAACATCCCCCAACTCCTCATCTGTCAATTCCATCATCAACCTTTGCAGCTAGGGCCCCTCTCCCACCTGCTCACCCCCTGGTGTCATTGCTCTTTTCCCGTCCAACTGTGCTCCATCCAAACTTGTACTGGCTGCTTCATCCCACTCCTCATCCGATGCATCCACCAGGCTTTCTCCAGACACTCCAACTACCTGACCCCCCAAGGTCAATTCTGGGACCCCAAATCGGACACTCTTCATACCCTTCATCATGACATCCTTCATTGCCGCCCCTCCACCTCCAGTAGCATCCCCAGGTCTCTCATTCTCCTTTTTCCTGTCAGCCTCTCTCTCTGGCCCCTAGTCCTTAAAGAGATTCTCCTCCACAATGCCTGCCTCACCCTGCTGGAGGGTGTGTACAGAGGACATGGATCCTTCAGACCCCTTCTGCCCTCCACTCCCCTCTGCATTCGCCCCTAACTCTTCTGTTTTTCCACCCACCCTAATCCTCATGAGGAGCTCCTGCTGCTATTTCTTCCCCTGAGCCCTTTCCCACAACACCTTGTCTACTCGAATATTTTTCCCATTGATGTCCACCACCATTGTCACCTTTTCAAAGGCTCACCATACCTTCTCTCTCTGCTCTACTGCTCCCTCCAGCTCCCAAAGCACTGTCAATAAGTCCTCCTCCTCCTCCTCTGAGCTCCTGACTCTAGACACCTTGCACTCAAAGAGCTCCTACTTCAGTATTCTGGGCCAATTCTCTCCCTTCCCTGTTGCCTCCTTTCCAGCCATTCTCAGCTATACCTCCACATCTTCAGTACAGAATGACATCCCTTCACACATCTGAAATCCAATATCTACCACCTTGCCATACTCTCGTATTACCCTTCCAACCCTCTTCTTTGTCTCCTCTATCAACACCATTGGGACCCCTTTGACCACCAGATGCATCACTCTTGGGTCCTAGCACAGACACCTTGTTATTGAGATAGCAACCTCTCCAACTCACACCCCCTTAGCCACTGCTGCCAATATATATTCTTTCTTGACAAATCCAACTTCCACTCCCTCTAGCCCTTTCAGGAATTTCACTGAGGCCACCTCACTTAACTGCCTGCCCAGAAGCACCAGTACTGCCCTAGCTATCACTGCTACCCCCCAGAAGCTAAGCATGACTGCAAACTCTGATATAGACTTCTTGAGTAATGGTGCCACCACTAGCCCCATCACACCATCAGCCAGGTCCCCCTTGCATATCACTGGTGATCCCCCAACCAGCCCCTTGAATTGATCAGCAGTCACATCTTCTTTTTTTTCCAGATTCCCAGTCCCGCCACTATCAGCAGTCACATCAGCTCTGCCAGCCCCCCCTCTACTTGTCTTTTGCCCTCTGCCGCATTCCCACTGCCACCAAGCTTCTCCTTCGCCCCTCCAACTTGCTGCCAGCCATCCCTATCACCCCCTCCAGCTCCACTCTTCACTGCTGCTGCGAAGCTCACCAGTCCCTCACTCCTCTCCTCTCCTCCAGCTCCTTGACCACTCTCTACTCTGCTCCCACCAGTTGCCTTCCCAAAAGACCCCATCCCCAGTCCAAACTCTTTCTTTTCTTGCTGCTATTGAAACACCACACCAGGTCTTGACCCAGTATGCCAACCAAGAGGTTGAATCATCACCATATTATTAGTCACTTTTTCCAATAAACCATTCAAAAGTATGTTTGAAAGTGTGTGTAATATAAATGGTAGTGGAAGAAGGTGCCCTGATAGACTTGTCAACCCAAAGACAAATCAATGTCTTTAAGACATAACTGTAAGAGTCAGCTAAAGGCATCTTTACTAGAACTATAAATGATATCAATACAGACTTAGGAGATATTATAGAGAATACAAACTCTGAGAAAGAATAATATGAGGCCATGCAATACTGAATTATTGAAAGGAATACAGGAAATAAAACCTGCCACAAAGTCCAAGAATCCATTATAGGAATGAAGATAAACCTTGGAGAATCCCCTTGGATTTTCTTCACTAGAATCCAGAACAGAATATATGCTGCTGGATTCAATATCACCAATTAAATCATATGGAATCTCACTCAATATTGCTCAGAATATCTGAACCCTGGGCATCAGAAAGCCTGAAGAGCAAGTATATACAGCCCAAGAATACTTTGATATCAAGCAAGAAACCATCTAGACTGACAACAGGAAGAAATATAAGAGAGATCTCCTGGTCAAGACTCTGTAAGGAATCCTTCAAAGAGAAACAAGGGGAGAAAAACCTACCAAAGAATGGAAAAAGGACAAGAATGAGATTCAAGACCACAATTTGAAAGTGAACAGATTGGTTGAGCAAATTGAAAAGCTCACTACATGTGAAAATCAGAATTATCAGCCAAGGTATCCTCTTTGCAAAAATTGGAATTTCCAGCCAAGCTATCCTCAATGTGAAAATCAGAATATCAGAGGAATTATATACCCTATGAGTACTGAAACTACCCATCAAGAGATAGAGCAGATGTCCAATATTATAAGTATGGACAATAAGAATACTATGCTTTTGAATGCAATAACCAAGATAGCAAGAAATTCTGAACCATTAAATTGAAAGGATACCCACAACAAAAGAACAGAAGCTCACTCAGTAGAAGACTACGAGCAGAGTAACAGTGATGAATACAGTGACCTAGACTTGTACCCAACCAAGACTGAATATAGAGAAACAGTCTACTTAGCAGAAAAAAGAAAGAGAGCAGTAGACCAACCCCAAGTAGTAGGAAAACCACCCAAAAGAGCAAGCAGAAGAATCATTCAAGATGAAGATAAAGAAGAATAAGTTGATATACCTTTCTGTTCTCCTTCACCCTTCATCCCTGGACCTACTATCAATGGAGAAGAGTTTCTATCAGAATCTGCTAATGAAGATATAAGAGAAGAACCAGAATTGAAAACCAAGACTCCAAAGTTCAGGAAGAAATACATTCCAAAGACCATGCTCCAGGACATCTATAATGAAGCCTGGAAGAAAATCCAAGAAGCTAAGATAGAAGTACTACTCTTGCAGTTCCTACAACTAATATCTGCTGTAACTCCAGCAGTACAAGCTATAGAAAGGCATGTCAGCACATATCTGTTTAGAGAAATCAGAGGTCAGAAGGCGAAAATCCTCATTGATATAAGAGCAGCTGTATGTGTTATTGCCAAGAAGTTCTTAGATAGTATTCAATGACCTATTGATGGACTCTCTAGCCTTAGCATCATAGTAGCAGATGGAGCCCAAACTCATCCCCTAAGAGATGTCTGAAGCATCACCATCACTCTTGGATACATTTAGTTTGCCATTTCCAAGATAGTTGTGACTCAAGCTATTACTTATAATATGATTCTTAGCACAAACTGGATGAAGGAGATGAATGCAGATATCAACATTGGTCAACAAGTACTCAAATTTGACTATAGAGGAAAAATGTACTAAGTCAAGATCACTAACTTCAAGCCATTAAAGAAGAAAAAAAAGATAACCATTTAAGAAGAATATGTCAGTAGTGAGGAATCAACCACAGAAGAAGAAGAGGAGGATTCCAAAAATGACAATGACTCTAGACTAAGGCCCCAAATCAACATGGTAGAAGATAGACCAGAAGATAATATATAGGTATAAGATACTATTCCTATCACAATCAGAGCCATTGCTGGAGAAGCCAGAGGATGCACCAAATATCTCCAAAGACAAAAATGCAAGGAACACTCATCCAGACATATGAAAATTCGAAAAGGTCCTGGCACTATATGCTCTGAATGCAGAAGAAGGAAGAAGAGATGTCTTTACAATATATGTATAGCTGAAAAGCCATATATAAGTTATATCCAATCCTGAAATTAAAGCAGCCGAAGTACAAGTAATTTGGGACTAGCCACCAGAGGAAGACGATGATAGCATTTTTGAAAATGAAGAACTCTCTGCAATTGATATATAAGATGATCTTAATTGGATTCTACAAGAAGGAGAAGATGATAATATCTTCTAGAGTAAAGAAGAAGCTGGACCCAGCTCATAGCCAGTTACCCCAAGGCCTGAAACTTACCAGGAAAAAGCCTCCCAAATAGGCAGATGCCTCCATCAAGTTGTTTTCCACTCACTAGGAGACTACTGCTATCAATAATACATTTTGGACCAATAAGCAAACCAGCCCTTTAAATCAAAATCTCTGAAAATCATTGCAGAAGGAACCTCATTCCAACAATCCATCACTATACTAGCAAAGAGAAGAAATAAAGTAGAATTCTTCACTCAAACTGAAGTAAAACCCCTCTCTACTCTCTTACTCAAGTATGATACAAATGGATACTGATTCACAAGAATAGGCGAAATCAAAGAAAAAAAGAAGCACTTCCAAGCCATGAGATATTGCTATCACAGAAAGCACTCCAGATACTAGCCTTATCAATATAAAAAGATCCATCTTAGCAAGGATGTGATTATACATATACTCAAGAGAGGAGATAATTAAGCAAAAATTTGAAAGGAGAAAAAGAAGAAGCCTGCAAAGAAGGTCCTCAAGATATATAATCTAGGAGAAGATATTTATCATACAACTTACTAAGGATGGATAGATAATGCCATCAATTTCATGGAAGCTCTGGATTCTACTGGAAAAAGAGAATTCAATTATTTTCAAGACTTCTCTACTGGAGCAAGATGGCCTTACTTAGATATTAGAGGTTGGAGATCTGAAGCTATAGAAGCCTCAGCCCATAGATAGCCTACACTTGGCAAGAATATTGCACAGTTTACCCTGCTTTATCTCAATGCAATTCCACTGAAAAAAATACATTAAGAAGATGTTGGCTATGATTTCAGCAGTCTTTATGATGTGTTATGAGTTTTGAAAATACAAAGCTCATCAGGACTAGTATTGACATATAGCCACCAAAAGGAACTTATATCTAGCTGATCTCAAGGTCTGCACTAGCCCTTGAAGAAGTCTCTACTGAAGAAGAAATCATTAATCCAGAATATATAGGTAAAATCAAGGTCATCTTAAAGAATAGACATAGTGAATGGATTTAAATCAACAAAGGAGACAAAATTACACAAGTAGTCTTTCTCAAATACAAAACTCCTCAGCTACAAGAAGTATCCAAGCTCACACAAGATATCAGACAAACCAAAGGATTTGGAAGCTCAGATAAGAAGGAAGTGCATCTTCTTTAGGTTAATTAATTCAAAGTAAATATATCTCAGCAAGTTTTCTGCCAACTAGTAAAGCTTCACAAGAACCTCATTCTTGAGCTAGAAGAGCAAACCACTATTAAAATCTTTGTACCACCCAATCTCAGGAATCTTTTCTTTGAACCAAATAAAGAAATCAAAAATCTATATATAGAAAGATATATATTTCCTAACAAAATAAATCCAGTACATTCCTGAACAACTACTACAAGCTGGGAAAATATCATCTTACCAAAAAGAAATATCATTGGACACCTAGTGCCCTATCTCAACTGAATATATAGAGAAGTTTGTGAATTAAACTTACAGGAAAATGGCAAAAGATTATTGAAGAAAGAAAAGGCCCCTCTGTAACCCAGAAGAAAGTAAAGCCTTCTATAAACATTGAAGAAGAATTGATACCTCAATAATAACAACAATTGATTAAACTCCTTCATAAATATAAAGACATCTTCACTACAGACTATGATAACCTACCATATACCACTATAGTATAAATATAGAAAATGCAACACCCATCTGACAGAAATTATACAGAATACTCTACTACTTAAAAGCATTTAAGAAAGAATATATACAGGAACTCTTAGATAATAGAGTTATCAAATCCTCTACCAGCTCTTGGACCAGCCCTATATTTATAGTACCAAAGAAAGAAGGATGGAGACTTGTTGTAGACTTCAGGATGCTCAATATAGTAATCAAAAAGATATATATCCCTTATACTGAATTGATGACCTTCTGGACTAGCTATAAAATGCAAGATACTTCAACCATATGGATCTATTCACAGAATTCCATGAGATACCTATGGATCCCAAAAACATTTAAAAACAACTTTTCTTGCTCTAGAAAAATTGTTTGAGTACCTCTAAATGCCCTTTGGACTCTGCAATACACCTCTAACCTTTTAGCAAATAATGGACTCAGTATATATTCCTCTCATCCACTACTACATGATTGTCTATATGGATGATTCCAATATCTATTCAGCAAATTTCGAAAGCCATCTGCAAGACCTTAAAGAGTTTTTCAAACTCACTCAATAAAACTACTTGAGACTCAACTTAAAGAAGTGTTACTTTGGTAAACAGAAGCTTGAATTCCTTGGATTCTTGGTTTTCAAAGATAGAATACATACAGACCCTAAAAAGATAGAAAAGTCAACAACTTTCCTATACTCAAGACCCCAATGGAAGCCCTATTCTTCCTGATACTTGTATCCTACTATAGAAGATTTATCAAGAGATTTGCTGAAATCTCCACTCCAATCCAAACCTTACTAAAGAAAGGAGGACTATTCTAGTAGAAAGAACTATAAGAGAAAGCCTTCTGAAAGCTATAATATTGCCTGACCTCCGCACCAGTCCTTCTCTGACCAGATCTGCAGATATCTTTCATTCTGTACACTGATGCATCCAAGAATGGCCTTGGAGCAATCCTTGTACAAGAAGGATCTGACAAATAATATCATGTGATAGCTTATACAAGCAGAGCTATCAACAAACAGCAGACCAACTATGGGAGTACTAAACTGAAATGCCTTGCAGTCATATTTTGTTCAAACATTACCTTATTGAAAGAAAGTTCACTCTGATCACAGACCATATAACTCTCAAATGACTACTGCACCAAAAAGACCCCACTGGGATCCTTGTATGATAGATCCTTATTCTCTAAGATTATGAAATCAACATCATCCACAAAGCAGGAAGAACTTACAACAATATTGATATTCTTTTCCATATGACCCAATTAACTAAAGAAAGGATATACCTTAGAACTGTACCCTCAAAGAAGTTCCCATGACCATCAAGAAGCAAGAAGATCTCATCTGACAAGAACACCAGAAAGCTCACCAAGAATGACATATACAGAAGACAAGATTTGAAAAGATTATAATATTGGCCCCACCTCAGAATACAAATCCAAGACATCATCCAAAAATGTGCATCTGCTAGAAGTATCAAGAAAAGAAGAACCATTAAGCCCCTCTACAACTGATTCCCCCACCCACTCACATCTTTCAAAGATAGAGAGTAGATATAATAAAACTCCTGCCAGTAATACCAAAATTAAATAAATATATTCTGGTATATATTGAATATCTGACCAAATGGCCCAAAGCATACTCCATGGAGATTGCAGATGCCCTAACTATTGTTGGATATTTTCATGACCTCACTCTCCAATATGGACCCCCTGAAGAACTTATCTCTGACCGAGAAACTGAATTTATAAATAATATAATCTCAGGTTATATATGAATTCATAGGATTCACCTGAAAAGAACTACCTTCTATTACTCACAAATCAATGAAATGACTGAAAGAATAAACCAGACCATCAAGAAAGAACTTACTAAGGTTAATCCTACCAATTGGGATCTCTGCTTACCTGAAATCCTATGTGAAATTCAAAATAGTGCTCTCAATAATTGAATTGAATCAAATTGGACCTAAATTCAATTTGATTCCAAAACTTCAAATTGAATTAAGGTCTAATGCAATTTAAATCAATTTGAATTAATTTAATTTGTTTGAGAGTATTAATCCAAAATACTTCTGTATCCTCAACCAAACAAAAGCTCTTTGAAATAATGTTTGCCAAGAAAACCAGAACTACTAATTATGAGAACCTTGAAAAGATTCTTGAAAAAAGAGATCAGCTGCAAAAAGATACCCAAAATCAGATTATCAAAGTCCAGGAAGAATAAAAGAAATATTATGACCAAAAGTAGAGGGATTAGAAGATCAAGATTGGAGATCAAGTTCTAATTTGAAGAAGTATGATTGAAACAAACTTTGTTGCCAAACTGGAACCAAAATGGAAAGGATCATATCTCATATACAATATCAGAGAAACTAGCATCTATATAAGAAGCATGGATAAACATGTCTTGAGAAAACCAGTTCATATCAATCACCTTAAGATATATCTATACAAATCATAACTTAAGAAGTAGATCAGTATCTCTAAACTCTTATCATTGTTTCTTCCAGACCCTACCAATTCCTCTGGCACAATTTCACCCATCTAAGGAAACCAAGTCTAGCAAATTCAAGGACATCAGAAGAACCTCACTATTGCTCAGCACCTTCTACAGATCCATCAACTATAAGCCTTCTATACTATTGGAGAGCTCCTGCAGAATCTCTCTATCTCTAACCAAACCTATATAAGAAATTCTACAGAACTTATCAGATGAAATACCACTGCTGCTGACCAACTGTATACTATATACAAATGAAATGTTAGAGCTCTGATCCATGCCCAGTTCTACCTAAATGATATACAAAAAATGAACCAGACAATCTATTAAAGTATTATTCATTATGTGGAGATTCTATTTCTGGAGAATGAAGATAAAGAAGACCTAGACCTCAAATGAAGTGACCCAGACACAAATGAAGATGATGGCACAGGTATAGATACTAAAGATGCCTATGCCTATTGGGATAATGACTAAAAGATAGTCTGGAGTGGACTATTCTTTAATGAGGGCTGATGTAATAAGTGAACATTGTAGTAAAAATAAAAATCTGCACATAACAACATAACATAGTTACTCACATATATCACAATCATGTATAAATAGCCAAATAGCCAAGAAAGGGAACATTAGGGAACACCTGTTCCCTGAGAGAATACCTGTTCTCTGAGGGAATACCCATTCTCTGAGGAAACTTCTACCATAAACAGTACTCTATAATTAGCCAGATAGTAACCACAATGTATAAAATACCCCAGTGACAAAAGTGAATAAACCTCAGTCTGAAATTAAATCCAAATCAAAAGACAAGTCTGTCTACTATACTTCAAGAGATACACCTGCCAAGA
Organism: Jimgerdemannia lactiflua; assembly: GCA_003951145.1. Taxonomy (NCBI): domain Eukaryota; kingdom Fungi; phylum Mucoromycota; class Endogonomycetes; order Endogonales; family Endogonaceae; genus Jimgerdemannia; species Jimgerdemannia lactiflua. The sequence goes on along the minus strand of RQIL01041924.1, from coordinate 2,591 downwards.
GCTACTTGATCCAGAAAGGATTGCAACACTTAGGAGAAATACCCACTCTAAAGCCACTACTAGGAGATTGTGAGCTTGGTACCTCATTTCCACTCTGGTCCACTTTCCAATACAAAGAAATCTGTCAAGTTCAAGTGAAGAACTTCGCCATTTTCAAGAGATTCGCCATTTAAGGAATAAGCCGCCCTTTTTCAAGAGAAGTCTGCCATGTTTTTGTCCACTGATCTGGCACGTTTCGCAGAATCCATATCATCCAAGCAATCCGCCGCTTAAAGAAAAGCCGCCGAGCAATCTGCATCATTCGAGAGACTGCATCGTTCATCTGCATCAACCAAGAATCTGCATCGATTGCACAATCTGCATCATTCAATCCGCACCACTTAAGGAAACCTGATTGCCCGTCACACAAGCAACCTGCATTCAGAAATCGCATTCTTAACCGGTTGTGGTTGCAAGCGATCGTTGCTTGGCAGTTCGGAAGGTCAACTTAGTGCCAAATGTCCCGGTTTGTGTTCACTCTCCATTGGCTACTTGGCCTTGGAACCAGCCTTCGGCTTCTTTCTCGTGTCATTCCTGATGTCATTTCTCTACTGCGGCTGGCTTGTTCGTACTTCTGTGTTGTCGTCGTACTGCCGTCGATTACTTTATATTAACTGGCAAATAATTGTAAAGCTGAAATGAAGACACTCTGTTTCGAATTCTAAGTATATAATTGCGCAATAAAAAAAAGGGAGAAAATGGCGACATGGAGCTGATTTGGCTGAACTATATCATAATATATAATTTATGATAACTGTAAACCATATGGCATGAAAATATATATAATAAAACATTTTACACATTCTTTTTTTCAAATATGTGTTGAACACAAAATGCTTTCCAAAATACGAGCTAAGACAGCACATCTTGTTCTCGCTGTATATCTTCCAAAACCTCTATAATGCCCTTCGTCAATTCAATGAGACGAAAACTATGGCTATCATGAATACGAGGTTCCTTGCTATGACATGAACTACAGAAATCAAAGTCTAGACAGGTCGTGCACTTGTATCGTTTTCCAGTAATTGGGAATATCATACAACCATCACAGGCAATCCCAGAGTGGATCGGTCGTTCAATGGCCAGCTGCAATGTCGTCTGACCTTCGTTATTCATGGCATTTACTTCTGCACCAAAATCGTCAATGAGTAACTTTACCATCTCCATGCGCCCATACTGCGCAGCGAAGTGTAGCAGTGTCCGACCATCCTTCGCCTTAGCGTTGGCGTCGGCCCCAAATTCGTTCGTGAGCATCTTTACCAGCTCTATGTGCCCACCCTGCGCGGCGAATTGGAGCAGTGTACCATATTCTACCTTAGTATGGAAGGCAGTATTGAACTCGTTTCCCAGCATCCGCAAAACTTCAATGTCCCCATTCTCCACGGCAAGGAACAACGGTGTCGATACCGCGCCATCCTTGGCGTTGACGTCCACTTTAGGGTCGGCGAAGAACAGCTTCACAATGTCGATGTGCCCCTTCTTGACAGCTTCGTGAAGCGGCACCGATCCCCCGTTGTTCTTGGCGTTGGCGTCCGCCTTGGAGTCGGCCAAGAGCACCTTTACGACCTCGACGTGCCCGTTCTGCGCAGCGAGGTGAAACGGAGTGGATCCTTTGGTGGTCTTGGCGTTGGCGTCCGCCTTGGAGTCGGCCAAGAGCACCTTTACGACCTCCACGTGGCCCTCGCTTGAAGCACAGTGAAGCGGCGTCCATTCGTTGTTGGTCTTGGCGTTGGCGTCCGCCTTGGAGTCGGCCAAGAGCACCTTTACGACCTCGACGTGCCCGTTGAATGCAGCGCAGTAAAGCGGCGCCCTTCCGTCGTTGATCCTGGCGTTGGCGTCCGCCTTGGAGTCGGCCAAGAGCACCTTTACGACGTCGAGGTGCCCCTCATTCGCAGCGTAGTGGAGGGGTGTCCAAAGACTATTGTTTGTAATGTTGGGGTCTACGCCACAGACAGTCACAAAATACCATACAACCTCGGGGTGACCGGTTTGTGCAGCCAGGTGGAGTGGGGTGTTACGGTAGACATCCTCTGGGGAAATATTAGCATTAAATTCATACAACAAAGATTCGACAAGGTCAATGTGACTGGTTTGTGCAGCCACGTGCAGCGGGGTTCTCCCGATTCTGTCTCGAACACTGACGTCACTGCTATGAGTACAGAGTGATCTGACCATTGCCACATCACCACCGAATGCAAAGCGATGCATTAGCGGGAGAGAAAGGTCGAACTTAGCCGTCTTGTTGAACGAAATCAAAAGTGGCGTCGTCTGGTTTCCTTCAACACCTTTTTCCCAAAAAGTCGCTCTTTCCTCGTCCTGGAAAAAGTTCCGGTAATAAAATGCTACCTCGCTTTGCGCTTGTTTGCTTCCGGCCTCGGCTGCCTTCAAGAACAAATCAAACGCCTCGCTAAAATCTTGTACAACTCCGCACCCCCCTTGATAACATGCAGCAAGTGCAAACTGCGCCTCCAAATGTCCGTTGTTCGCAGCCTTAGTGCACCACTCAATTTGCTTGGCTAGATCATTTGCAACACCAAATCCTACTCCGTAGC
>RQIL01041913.1:0-15775 GCA_003951145.1 Jimgerdemannia lactiflua | reverse complement strand
AAAAAAAAAAAAAAAAAAAGGTTGACGAATGGAACACTACTTAGAATGACTCAAAAACAGGAAGAAAGTAACGGTCATATGAAATTCGGGCCCGTCTCATGGGTACTGAACGTACTGAGTTCGAAGGTTTTCTATATCAGATTCTCCATCGTCCGCGTGCACCAATTAGGTAATCCAAGATCTGTGGCCGATACCGTTTGTTGATGTTATCAACCGCAAGGTATAGATAGAAAAGTTAAAAACAAGGGAATCCGGGGATCGATTTTTTGGAACGATAGATCGGCGTACGATTCTGACGTCATAATAGTATTCCAAGAATCAGTAAATAATTTCGTCATACAAGAAATTGGGGGAAGGCTCGATGGGCATTGAGTTTTGATGCTACAATATAATTATCAAAACGGGTCTTACCACAGTTTTTCTTTTCTTGTTTCTTGCTGAAATAAACGATGTCGAGCACAGATCTTTTGTTTAAGCAGCTGAGCCAAGAATGACGCAATGGGACTAGTATAAAATGGCAACCTCCACCTCAACCAAAGTGCACACTCTGACCAAAATGTCCTTCGAACTCTCCACCACGATCCACAACCCCATCCACAACCCGTCGGCGCACGAACAAGGGCCGCGCGACCAGTCGACCATGTCCTCAGGCGACCGCGAGCACGCTCCGGACAGCCAAGACGACAACCCAGGCCACGACTCGCACCCACACATGGCCAAGAACGAGAGCCACCACATCGTCGAGTGGGACGACCAGAAAGGCGGCGAGAGCGACGTGGGCGCGCCGCCGACGGAATCGGATTCGTCCTCTGGCCACCTGCACATGTCCAAGAACGAGAGTCACCACATTGTGGAAGAGGGAAAGGGAATGGAGAACCCGAGGCACGATGTGCTTTGGATCGTCCGTTGAGAATGTTATGAGTGGAAAGCGGGCTGTTGATCTCGCGGCAACATTAGTTTCGCGAGGGACACTATGGTGGTTTTCACCAGCATTGCCTTCACATCGGAAGTTGTAAATTTCGAAAAAAGAATCCCGCATGTACATACAAAAATACAAAAAATAAAAATCGGTTCTCTCCGTCTTTTTTGCTAAAGCTCAATAAAATGTTTTAATGGTTCGTTTGACTCGAATCATGTTCAAATCTCAGAAAAAACGATTGGTTTATGAGTCAATATCAGTAGATTTCTACGGGGACCCAAATAGAAAATACATCAAATTATCGACACGATATAGCATCACCACTCGATAGCTCGATAAGAGTAATACTACATGATAACATTTGAAATGAAGGGCAAAGTACACGAATAATTGACATATCAATGCCGCGCGTAAGGGCGGGTCCAGCCCCGAGCGACGTCGTGAGAGGCGGAGCGACGGCTCAGATGGCAACACACCCGGCCGAGGCGGATTGCCCGTCTGCCGGCTGTTGCTGTTGCACGGCTCCCTCGTCACGAGGGCAGGTGCATTGGTTCTCGACAGGGACGTTCTTCATGACTGTGGTGCCATGATGAGTGAAAGGAGAGAGGGGGAGGATTTCGTGAGTGAACGGCCTTGCGTGTGGAGAGGAAATAAAACAAGGATAGCGTGGCGCGTCCATTCACTTACCAGAGTCGACGTGGCGGCCGCAGCCCTTCCAGGTGGTCTTGTTACATTTGCTGCAGGTGACGGCGTAGCACATTTTGGATGTTTATGGGTTCGTGGAAGGTGGATGTATCGTGGGAGGTGGATGTATCGTGGAAGGTGGATGTATCGTGTATCGAGAAAAGATATGAGGTTGATTTACGGTCACATGACCGACCAAAATTTCGAGGTGTCTGTCACACACACACACGGCGGCATGCCGAGCAAGAGTACATATGTGCAGACACACACACGGCGTAAGCGTTCGGCATGCCGAACGAGAGTACAAAAGTATAGACACACACATATATTATTCGGACGGCGACAAATAAGTAAGCGAGTTGAACACGAAAAGTTTTTGAGTTATCTGACAAATCATGCCAGTCCGTCCTTGTTGGTGCTAGTGTAGAGCATCAAGAAGACGGGAATGGGATGGTGGCAATACTCCGACGTTTTATCTTTCCCGAACCCTATTCCGCTCAATAAACGTACACTGCGAGCTTGTTCCAGCAACTGCTGACAAATGGGCCCCTTCCTTCACCACGTGAATCGGCTTGCCGTCCATCAATTTAAATTCTATGCCGCATGAGTGCAAGCAACCTCCTTTCTGGATACATGTCCTCCAAAACAATTAGCACCAGGCTGTACTGCCCCGCCATTGGCGGCAATTGAGGCCTGGGCCCATCCAGAACTTGGGTTTCACGGCTGGTCCGATCGTGCACATTGTACTGTATGTGAAGATTCCTTAATGATCTTGAAAAAGTTGACCTTGACCCAGAGATCGGTCAAAGACTTAGGTTTTCCATAAGTGAAAGCGAGTTCTTTCACTCACGCATGACCTGTCGCCCATAAAAGACAATAGCATTAAGCTATTACACTGGTTCAATCCGCATGATCCATGCTTGGTTGTTAAAGCTTTATCGCGATCGCTGCTCGGAGATCAAAATGTACAGAACAAAGAAGTTAATGTTCACCCACGGTAGACAACGAGGACATTGCTTCCCGTTGTTATTCAGCCATTCCATGTAGAAGCGAGGATTTGAGTTCAAATGAAGCAATAGCAAAAATTCAATGCTCGTTTACGAGTCGTTCGTGATCGAGGCGCCTTCAATAGGAACACACAAGACACGTCACTAGTAATGCATAGGCCATACACGCCCAACCCGGTAACAAGACACCTCAAGCGCAATTCGGTCTCCAAGTGTTGAGACGAAAAATCATTTAATGGGAGGAAATCGCGATCGCAAACAAACAATTCATTCCAATTGTGAAAACGAAAGATCAGCTGAATTTCCCATTCCCTATTCCCCCATTCCCCACTCCCCATCCCCCTTTGTAAAATTTACGATCGATCCGAGAAAAGAAACCCTCGACAGTCACATAGGGGACGGAGAGAGATTAGAACTCCTCCTGCTCGCCCTCGGACTCGCCGACAGAGTCGGAACCGACCTCCTCGTAATCCTTCTCGAGGGCGGCCAAATCCTCACGGGCCTCGGAGAACTCACCCTCCTCCATACCCTCACCGACGTACCAATGAACGAACGCGCGCTTGGCGTACATGAGATCGAACTTGTGATCAAGACGGGCCCAGGCCTCGGCGATGGCGGTGGTATTGGAGAGCATGCAGACGGCGCGGGGGACCTTGGCGACGTCGCCACCGGGGACGGCAGTCGGGGGCTGGTAGTTGATACCGACCTTGAAACCAGTGGGGCACCAGTCGACGAACTGGATGGTGCGCTTGGTCTTGATGGTGGCAATGGCTTGGCTGGTGTCCTTGGGGACAACATCACCGCGGTAGAGGAGACAGCATGCCATGTACTTGCCGTGGCGAGGGTCGCACTTGACCATCTGGTTCTGGGGCTCGAAGCAGGCGGCGGTAATCTCGGCGACGTTCAAGCTCTCGTGGTAGGCCTTGGCGGCGGAGATGATGGGGGCGTAGGTGACGAGGGGGAAATGGATGCGGGGATAGGGGACCAAGTTGGTCTGGAACTCGTTCAAATCAACATTGAGGGAGCCGTCGAAGCGAAGGGAAGCGGTGATGGAGGAGACAACCTGGGCAATCAACCTATTGAGGTTGGCGTAGCTCGGGCGCTCGATGTCAAGGTTGCGACGGCAGATGTCGTAGATGGCCTCGTTGTCGACCATGAAGGCGCAGTCGGAGTGCTCCAGGGTGGTGTGGGTAGTCAGGATCGAGTTGTAGGGCTCGACGACGGAGGTGGCAACCTGCGGGGCGGGGTAGACAGCGAACTCGAGCTTGGACTTCTTGCCATAGTCAACGGAGAGACGTTCGAGAAGGAGGGCACCGAAACCAGAGCCGGTACCACCACCGAAGGAGTGGAAGACGAGGAAACCTTGGAGACCGGTACAGTTGTCGGCGATCTTGCGGACGCGATCGAGGACGCTGTCGACCAACTCCTTACCAACTGTGTAATGGCCGCGGGCATAGTTGTTGGCGGCGTCTTCCTTGCCGGTGATCAACTGCTCGGGGTGGAACAGCTGACGGTAGGCGCCGGTGCGGACCTCGTCGACGACGGAAGGCTCCAAGTCGACCATGACGGTACGGGGGACGTGCTTGCCGGTGCCGGTCTCCGAGAAGAAAGTATCGAAGCTGCGGTCCTGGGAGTACTGGCCGCTAGCATCAACGGAGAGGGTACCGTCGGGCTGGAGTCCTGTGGGAGGTGTCAAATGCAGGATCATGGGGGAGTCAGATCAAGATCTCATGGGCATTGTTCCATCTTCCTTTGTTTTTTCGCCCTTCCTTCTTTCCAAAGTTGCGGCAACTCGTTCCACGCATCTGGTTGTTTCGTCAGATTTTGACAATACGTACCGTGCTCAAGGCAATACAGCTCCCAGCAGGCGTTACCGATCTGGACACCGGCCTGACCAACGTGGACGGAGATGATTTCACGCATGTTGAGGAGATTAAGGGGAGAATGGGGTGTTAGGTGAGTGTGGTGTGTGGGGTTTGGGGGGTAGCTTGTTGGTAGCTCAAGTTAGGGAGAACTGCCTAAAGGAAAACGGAGGCGGCGCTTGGCGCAGGATTATATACGCTGGGAACGGGGCCCAAATGGTGGGAGAAAATTTGCACCCCCCTTTTCCAAAGGAGGCGAGAAACAGGCTCAAAAACCCCATCCTGCCACCCTCCATCCCTCGGCATCCCTCGGCTGCTCATCCCATTGGCCACACATCACGATGCTCTCTCACCCATTCCAGCAAACTCGGTTGCGCCTGATTGGCTACTACCGTCCTGATTGGCCACTCCGCCCGCTCCTTTGTGGAAGCCACCCACCCTCTCTGGGTTACGCCGCTGCGTCATGATAGGTGCGCGCTCCGTGTCAAGGGCGCGCGCGTGGTGTTCTTGTCCGTGCAATATGGTGGTGTAAGGGGGAAACGACAATAGTTCGGCCCTTGTTGCTGTTGGGGTAGGAACAAGATCATCGTGGGCTGCAAATCGTATGACCTCTTGTTTTGGTTTTTGGTTTCCCCTTTTTCATGCATGGTCTGTGAGCCGGATCAGGCACTCCATACTTTCATTGTTCCTGTGGCTTTTACATTCCGATATGCCAAAATCACCAGATTAACAAGTGCACAATCCATTAACCTGGACCATCTCCGATTCTTTTACTATAAGCAACGAAGGGTTTCATCCTGAGTTACCTTTGTCTGAAACATAATATCTACAAAATTGTGATAGAATTACCTTTTTGACGACAAACACGTGGCATATTCCCATGAAAAGGGGAACAAACCAAATGTCATAAATACAAACAAAATTTTACGACGCCAACAATACAAAGATCCCCAATCGTTCATATTGTATTGTTGACCGGTACTTTCAATAAAACTATTATACTGCCAGGTAGCCCCATTCTCCACATTTTTGCCGCAGACATCTGATCCACTCTAACACAATCCAACATGAACCTCGACGATCCAAGACACCCTTCACACCCGGTTTCGCCCTTGCTCAAGGGGACTCGTCAGTTGGCAAAGCAACCAAGACCGGTAAAACTCAAACGCAAATCTTCCTCATCGTCCCCCGTCACACCCACACAGCTGGTATATTTCAAAGATCGGAGTGCGTGCTTCTGTCACGACTGTGATCCGATTCGGGAGGGTCGCAAAGGACAAAAGACTTTGCTCAAAACACGCGCGCGACGGGCAGAGCCTCAGGATATCCGTGGCAACCTTCGTTCTAACAGTCAAGTCAAGTTCAAGGGAAGATGGTGTATTTTGATACCTGTTGTACGCCGAGTCAGAGCGCACCCACCGTGGTCATAAGGCTCTGGTATGTCATCATCATTTTGGTCGAGGATAATATTTCGTCCGCGCGATGGAGACGGCGCGAACACTGCATACCTGGTAAATTCGCGGTCAGAGTAATGATCCCGTCGTCCGCCGTCTGCCATGGCTTTTGACCCAGGCAGCAGCCACCTTATCCCAACAACCGGGTTGGAACCCCTTCCCGGCCATGTGCGCGTTTTGTAAACTAAAGAGCAAGGATAACTGTTCGCGCCGAATATCCGGACAAAGTATTGGAATGTCGACCAGCCAAGGTGGTGGTTTCTCGAACTGTGGGCAAAGAACCCAATGGAAGGATGATGATACGCAATAGAACGCGAGAGCAATACACTAACTAAATCTTGGGCCGGTAAGGATAATACATACCTCGGCTGGTGAGAGCATGACTGCGACTTCTGTTGCTTCGTTAATGCCTTTCCCGCACCTCAACAAAATCATTCTGCATAAAGGTACAAATGCGAATGGTATCGATAAGTCCATCGTGTCCATATGCGAAGATATCCAAAGAACGCGTGCCCAACAACGATCATTACAATGATATAGTATGTTATCAACACCGTTCCCTCTTTTCGTGGGAACTATTCAGGGGATTGACAGATTAAATTATACTAGAAAATAATCATCTCGTCATCTTTTCGTGTCCGGTTTGCTCGGGAATGAGAATGGGGAGTGCAAAAACGTACCGTTTAATTCAAGCGCCTTGAATATATTTATTTCGAATGGGGGCGAACGGGGCATCTATTAGGGGCAAATAACGAAATCGTATGGTCAGAAAATTGGCTTCGAACAGGCAGTCGCATCGAACTTCGAACAGACACGGAATCAGAACTTCTTAGAGATTTGGTATTCATCGACCGGGCAGGTCTACCAGGTTTAAATATTGTCATCCTCTAACGCGCACGCATAAGATAAATGAGAAGCGAATACTAACTTTTTCTACGAGTACACATTCGCCATCCGAATAGCACGCTCAACGTACTAACTAGACTGATGTGAAAACACGCGGGAAAATTGTCAGGAAATAGTTCATTTGTGAATCCATATTTTCAGTGGGCACGCCCGACATCCTCGCGACAGAATCAGACAACGCCTAAGAGACTTCGTCACACCGAGAACCACACGCGCGCCGCTCGCGTTGCGAGGCGAACGATGCACAGAAAAGGGTTCTGGATTGCTTCCGGTTACCAAAGATTTCCATCATGCAAATTTGGAGGCTCAGGTTCGTAAACGTTGTGAGAAGCTATGTTTTGAACGAGATGCTTACCTGGTGGTTATAGAAATTTGCCAGTGTCAAGATGTTGGACTAAAGGTCGTTTCGCAGCCAGCAGAATTTTTTTTTTGTACCAAGTAAACAAGCACGTGCTCCAAAAATTTTCGCTCCTCGCTTCAGACACCGAACCCCATAGGTTCCGCGCCTACGACGTTCGCATGGATGACGTCATCACCGCTTGCGTCTCACAAAACTGAATCCCCACAGTTGGATATAAAACCAATTCCCAGATTACGTCCAGGCTAATGGTCGATGTACGAAGAGGGAAAATCGGAATGTTGTACGCGCACGGGGTTGCCCGAGGTTGGCGAAGATCGAACTGGAATGTTGCGTGTGCGCGCAGAATCGCTGAGTCGGAGCTTGGCAAAATCGGGATGAGATCGCAAAGAGCAGTGTGCATGTGGGGGGGGGGGTTGCTTAATTTCCATGGAGGAGGCAATTAGGAATGAGATCAACAAGCATCAAAAGGCGAAAGATTCCCGCGGGGTATATGTGTTCGGCAGAACCACATATGTATGACACAATTCTCAGAGTTCAACCTCTGTATAGAGGAAGAGCACCAAACGGCCAACGGCACCGCATCCACCGATACCTTAGTACACCCACATATAAAATTCTCAGAGGGATTGACGGTTTGTTTGTACATAGTCAAAAACACCCAACCGGTGCACGTTTCCGCATCGGCCGATAGTTATAGATCGAACACAATTTCCAGTCGCTGTTGCCATTCGCCGATCCGTATTGGCGCGTTTCCCAAAACGCGTGTTAGATGAGCCTTGCCCACTCATCAACGGGTTTTCATAATACACAGAAATCTATAGCTGATCTGAAGTTTATGTCACAGGTCGGACGAACCATTTACAATATTCTTTCTCCGATGATCTGATTTAATGCTAGCAATCTGTGGCATTGTTCATCGCCACTTGATGTTGTTTACCAGCTCATATAAGAAAGTTTTAATGACTTGAAAGATATTATATTAACCTTGTGAAGCTCAATCAATGTTATTACTAGTTTGGACCAAGCCCTTCGGCTAAGTCTTTCTCAAGCTTGTGCAAACTTTGGATTGAATCCGCAAGAACTTTGCTAATAGCTGAATGTGTCTTCGGTTCGATACCTCTTTCCAATAACAAAACAACTGAGTCTCAAACCAGTTTAGCATTATGATATTGTTTTCTTAACTATGTATTATTTCATTTGCTGTGGTTAAATTTTGTTCGCCAATGGCATTTATTTGCTTGAGTGTGGTTGTCAACCGCAACAGAACCAGAGTAATGGACCCTGTCGAAATGTCCATTCCATGACGAAGCCATAATTTATCCTTTTAAGGCACTCCCGTGGCGATAATCACCGACGAATTCTAATTTTTACTGTGCGCGGATCCAGTGGCCATGAATGACAGTGGCGGCAAGAGTTAAGAGGTGTGTTTTACATTTGGAACGCCAGGCATGACCGGGTGATCCCCCCGTGAGGTACCATCTGAGTTTGTCGCACAACCCTAATCCAACGGCATCATGATCATCGCACTAAGGGACTATCTCTGACGGATTCCATCGCCGAGAAAAGCGCGTGGGCAAGTGGCTGCTGCCTCGGTACAGAGCGTAGTTGCGCCACACTCAGGATAATCCTAACACACAAAGATACAATATGCCAGATGGAGATTTTGAGTTTTCTTTAGAACTGGCTGGGAATGTCAATATGATAAGATGGGCTTCAAGGTGAGTTTGTGTCGGGCATAAGATCAAAAGGCCGTGGAAAGCATCATTAATTCAAACTCGCTCTGGAATCCTGTCAAGGCTTTTTTTTTATTCCCATTTTTGTCCAGAATATCCTCTGTGTGTTCGTATTGCCACTCTACATCATTTCTGGATGCTTCTCTTTCTCATGACACTTGTGTTCCCAAAGACTTAAGACCTCTTGCTGAACACTGAGTTCAGTATTAAGACCAAAAGTAGTCATAATCCCATTCTGGGAAAACATTCTCTTTATTGAAACGGTGTGCATCCATGCGAGCGACGATGTGTATAAATAGCTTTATTACATTTTATAAATATAAATATATGAATATTATAGTTGCTCAGTACCCCATTGTTGCTGTAAGGGCCTCATGGTCATGTGAAGCAGCTATAATTGGCTATAATTCTCCCCGTGCCACACAAACGCTTTTACCAATGTCGGCGCAAATCCCATCTTTAAATAGCGGACCCCGGGGCCTTTCGCTGATAACTGCGAGACAGATCCAAGAAAACGTAATGGGACGAAACTACCGCGAGGTCCAGCGGATCTGGAACCCTTCTAGGACGACGGATCGCACTACGATCGCCTGCACGCGATGCCGACGCAAGCAGGTGAAATGCGACGGCGCCTCGCCGCGGTGTCGGAGGTGCGTGTGGTCAGGCGAGGAATGCGTGTACGTCAAGGCCGTAAAGCAGGCGAAACCGGAGTGCGACGACAAATTGGAGCCGGAGAGGCTAGGCGGGAAGCATCGGGCCCTTCTGAGGCAACTCAGGGAAATCGAGGGTCAGGTGGATAGGATGAGGGAGGAGATGAGGCAGTTGGGCGGAAGTGAGTTCGGCGCTCCGGATTCGGACTCATCGGACTCTGATACCCAACGTGAAGAGTCGCCGTTCTCAGACACTACGGTCTCCGCGTGTGGGGAATTCGATTGCGACAGTCAATCATGTCCCGGGACTATCGGAACTCCAGCTTCTCCAGTATCTTCAGACGAACAAAAGGCCGGCGGCGACGTCACCCGAAGCAATTACACGGAGTGTTGGAGACCCACGAAACGTGTCCGAGGCCAACCCAGCCCGGAGAGAAATGACAATACACCGCGGATCTCTCAGAACTTGACCAATCATCACGACGTCGCATCCATGTTGTCAATACAAGGCTGGACCATGAAGCTCACCAGCAATGGTATTCGGATTCAAACCGACATCCAAAACATCCAGCAGCTTCAGAACATATGCTCTGCCCCTCCCCTGCAACTCTCCCAAGCTCCGTCACAACGACGAAGAAGTAGCCGCAGCCACACACTATACATCCTCTGGAAAAATCGGTGGTGCAAATCCTGTTACACTGACGAAGAAGCCGACAAAGAATTCGATTTTCAATCATCCTCGAAAGCCCTAATGGCGCCCTTGAACCGAGATGAAGAATTGCTGGCTTATACTCAGGCGCATGAATCCGAGATCCTAATTTTCCTCTCTGAGGTGTGGTTAGGATGTAGTTTAAGTGATCCCCTTGAACGGCAACACAATCCTTTCAAAGCCCATTACATGGAATTCTATAGCGGAGACAAGCCTGCCCCCAAGAATTTCCAGACGGCAGTCTACTCCGTTGGGTGTGTCGTCGCCGCGCACGCCTTTACCTTCCACAAATTCGAGTGCAAAGATTCGATACCCGCTGGAGTGAACGGGGTCGAAATGGGCGAATTTGTGGGCAAGTATTTCCTTCCACGAGTCAAAGAAGGCCTCTTCACCTACATGGAGGACCCCAAGCCAGACTGCTATATCATGGCGGCCTTGCTCCACATCGTCTACTACTACTTTCACCCCGAAAGATTTCAAATGGCGTCACTTTACCTGAGCATGGCCGTTCGTGTAGCATGCATGCTCGAGGCCGCCACGCCGCCCACCATGAGACCCATAGACCAGATCGACGTGAGCGTATTTTGGACCTATCTTATGTCCTATGACGAGTCTCTCTCCTCCATGGGCTACGCGCCCGTTATCTCGGAGCGAGAGAACCGGTTCGAGTCCGTCAACTGGATCTTGACCAACATCGGAAACACCATGAACCCGGAAGAGCTCTCGCAGTCCCAGTTCCACATTGCCTATGCGAAGCAGTCGACCATTATGTACGACCTTCTCGACACCTTCTACGGCGAGGAACCGTTGCCAAAACCCTCCACAGACGACCTGGAGCGACTCGAGACCGCCTGGGCGGGCTGGTGGGACTCGCTCCCATCGTTGCTTCGGTACTCCCCGGGCGACCCGCAGGCGGAGCCCACGCCAATGGTGAAGTCCCTGCGACTGGCTATGATCCACGAGATCGGAATAGTTGATTTATATCTCCCGTTTGTCGACCACCCGGACCGTGGGGAGCTCCCTGCTATGGAATCCCTCTCTCACCGCGCCGCTCGCGTTTGCGTTGAATCGGCCGCCCGAACCACGCGACTGGTGCTCGATATCACTAAGCAGCACAGTTGCCGGTTCCCGCTGTTTGAGCTCGGGAGAGCGTGCGAGGTGCACATGCAGCACCTGAAGTCGGCGGATCCAGAGGTCGCGGCGCTGGCGCGCGAAAGCCTGGAGCTGTCGTGGAGGATGGTCACCGAGTCGATCGGGTTCAGAATGGGCGAGACAACCGTGAAGCAATACGCGGCGTATCTGAAAGACTCGATGGCGAGGAATGGCATGAAGGTAAAAGAGCCGGAAGCGGTGGACGAGGATAAGGTCCTACGGCCCCATGTGTGCGATTGGTGGAATGGGGATCAACCAGACGCGTTTTGGATCCGAGTTGCGAAAAATTGTTGGATTCGTCGTTAAGACCCCCTCAATACTTGACTTTTTTTTAGTAAATATTTGTAGATATAACATATGTTGACAGGTTCCTTTATTTTTTAAGCTCCCATGCAACAATTCATCAGTCTCGGTTTATATAGAATTATAGAATGTATATTATATTTATTATGAGCATACTTATGTTTCGTTTTATATCATGTATGTTGGTTGTTCATGGATGAGTCTAAAACATCTCATCTGGCTTATATATTCAATTTCTAGGTCTTCCACTATGTCCTTTTCTTTCCATTTAAGGCTGAAGACTGCTTTCCCCTTTGTTTCTATAATCACACGCAATGCCATAGAGATGATTCTCAACGATTGAGATATAAAGATTGGAAAGGAAAATGTCATCGCGCGAGAGCATCGACTCTTTGCCGGGAGAAAGAAGGAACATAACGTCTCCGCCAATCATGTTGAAAAGTTTAAAGTTTTGGCTGCGTCACGGTGGCTTAGCGTCTTTTTTCATTTTCAGCTGGACCCCCAACCTCTGCTCTTAACTCCTCACACACACACACGCACATATATATTACACACACACATATCAAAAATGAAAGACACAAAGTATTACGAAACTCTCGGCGTCGAGCCATCCGCAACCGAGGCCGAGATCAAGAAGGTACATTCTCCGTGCCTGCTACCGTTGCCAATTCCGAAGCGTTGACCCGAGTTCACGATTTCCTTTACTTTTTTAATCTGTCAACTTTGCTTTGGTCACTGACTTAAATCGTAGGCGTATAGGAAGCTGGTGAGTGACGAGTTTCGGCTTTCGTACTTTTTGGCTCATTAATGGTAAAGACACTATACGATGTTGCTGCAAACTCATCTCTCCTTCCGTCAACTACTCTTAGGCCATGAAATATCACCCAGACAAAAATTCGGAGGAAGGTGAAAGGGTATGCGGGCGTTGAAAATTTTTCATTTTTTCATGTTGAATGACCCACAGTACTTCAAATGACACGGAAATTAAAAATTCTGAACACACACGATAAAGTTTAAGGAAATCAGGTACAATGTTCTTTTCTTATTGAAATAGCCACGTTATTCTACAAATAACACAGATTGTCACGGTCCTCCATCTGCCCGATTTACTTATTTATTTATAACGAATTTCGCACATCCAGTCATGCCTACGAAACCCTCTCCGACCCTGAGAAGCGCGAGATGTACGACCAGTTCGGCGAGGATGGTCCGAGCGGCGGCGGCGGTTTCGGTGGCATGTCGCCCGATGACCTGTTCGCCAACCTGTTCGGCGGCGGCGGCGGTGGAGGGTTATTCGATGGAGGTCCCGGTAAGAAACGCCGGAGAAAAGGTGGTACATCTAGCCAAACGAACTAAACCTGGTCCACAGATCGGAACGTGGCGTGGCGGATGCTCCCCAGCGACGCGGAAGACGTACGCCAAAAGGCTTGCGATGATATCTGTGCGTCTAATGATTAACGTAACTAATATTGGATTGGCTTTCAAATATATGTAGGTGGTCGTCGCGGGCCTCCGCGACCCCGCCGTGGTGAGGATCTGATTCACCCTTTCGCGGTGACCCTTGAGGATTTGTACAACGGCAAGAACACCAAGATCTCACTTCAGAAAAACATCATTTGTTCGATGTGCAAGGGGTATGTCTGAGGACAAAGTCTTTGCTTATCCACATTACCTTCGCAGCAGCATTCCTTGGTCCTGACTCGGCGCGATTTCTTGTAAGGATTTGTCTCTAACCACGACGCCACACTTAAATCCGCCTACCACCAGCAAGGGCGGTAAGACCGGCGCGACGAGGAAGTGCACGACCTGCGATGGGCGCGGTAAGCGCATCGTGATGCGGCAGCTGGGCGCTGGCATGATCCAACAGATGACGATACCCTGCAATGTCTGCGATGGTTCGGGCGAGCTGATCAAGGACAAGGACCGATGCAAGAAGTGTAAGGGCTCCAAGGTCATCAACGAGAAGAAGACACTCGACATCTTCATCGAGATGGGCATGGACGATGGGCAGAAGATCACGATGGCCGGTGAAGGTGATCAGGAGGTATGTGGTTATGTGGTCTCGATGGGCGGATGATGGTGATACATTGCATTTGTTCAATGGAAATGATTGAATATATGCGAGTCACTTTCCGTGAATTCGAATCACTTTATGCTTATGTCATATCCTTTCATTTTTTTTCACATCGCCCAGCCTGGCGTCGAGCCCGGCGATGTCATCCTCGTCCTCAAGCAGAAACCGCATGAAGTTTTCGAGCGCGAAGGCACCGACCTCCTGTGCAACGTGACGATCGGCTTGACGGAGGCCCTGTGCGGTTTCGACAAGATCCTGATCACGCACCTGGATGGGCGCGGGCTGCACGTAAAGCACCCGGCTGGCGAGGTGATCCGCCCGGGCGACGTCAAGCGCCTCCCGCACGAGGGTATGCCGACGTACAAGCGCACCATTGACAAGGGCGACCTCTTCATCAAATTCAACGTCGAATTCCCGAAATCCATGTGGATCACCCCTGAGCAAATCGCCATCCTCGAATCCGTGCTGCCCCCGAAGGAGGTCGAGGATACCGATAAGCCTGAGATTGTGGACGAGTGCCATTTGGCGGATTCGGATTTGAGCCAGGTGAGACGTTGCGGTGCACCGCTTCAGAATGAGGTATTTTGTTTGACACCACAGACCTGACCGTTGCACCCCCTTTTCCCTCTTCTTGACCTAATAGTATGGCTCCAGATCGCGATCGCGCAACGCCTACGATGACGACGAAGATATGGAGGATGATAACGGGAGACCCGGCGTGTCATGTAACCAACAGTAAATCAATGCAGGATTTTTGCGGCCCGGCATGTGTCGGTGCGGAAGGATGATTCGCAGTAGGATGCGCGACGGCGACTGTTGTGAAATGTCGTCATGGATCGATCAACCCCGAGTAGAAATTCGCTTTATTTTAGCTTTCTTCCCTTCATGTTTTATATTTTGACACCTTTTTTCTTCTAGCGAATTTCAAAGTCGTTTTCTCTCTCGAACCGATGCTTGTAACAAGTTTTGATCTCGTACGCATGCAAACAGTCCCATCTATTGTTTTCTTGATTGTTGAATAGTATTTCCCCTAATAGACGAGTATGGTGGATGGGGGCGCCAAAAGGTTTATCGATTTGCGTCTTTGGGCGAATCACTGGGATAGGGAACTGTCCGTGTGGGCTCTCGGATCAGGTATCCCCAACCCGTTCTGACTTCTCGTGGCAAAAGATTAATAAAGTACTCATGTATTGGGGTTTTCAGGTGGAATTTGCCCGAACCAAGCCACATGACACTTAGTGTCATTCATCATCTGTCGTCCTGCGCTTAGCCGTTTTTCATCCGCCATCCCACACTTAGTCGTTGTTACTCGTTCTGCGTTTAATCGTTGTTCATTGTTCTGCACTTAGTTATCGCTCATCGTTCTGAGATTAGTCTTATTTCATTTTGTTATTTCATTATGTATGCATAGTCATGATAACCATGCGAGTCGTACGGACGTCTTGCTGTCCTTTACAAGGGTTCTGCTAATAGTGACAGGAAGAGGAAGAGGCAATTTGAGACCCAAGAGCAATCCGAGACCCAAGAGTAATCCAAGACCCAACATTTTCCTTCAGTTGAGAGTTGAAAGATTTTGATTTCGTTCTGGCACGCTGGATCCGACCAAGGAAGTGGGCCCAGCCGAAATGCTAACTTAATTTATTATACAAGTACTTTGTGAGTTATTACTATGAGAATGTCAACTGTTGTGGAAATTACAGCCACTAACTGGACTCATCACCTGTTGTGAAATATACTGGATTTGTAAGATGGAATAGAAGAAGCAATTTATTGATAATATTAAATAATATAAAACAAATTGGTATAAAGTTATATAGAGATATGTTGAGTTATATATCTCAATATCAATACTATAACAAATATTCCCAATATATTCCTTTTATATTCTTTTGGCTTAAATTACTATATATAAGAAGTCAAAATAGATTGAAAATATTAGCTATCTTTAAGTATTATAGAAA
>RQIL01041902.1:0-15792 GCA_003951145.1 Jimgerdemannia lactiflua | reverse complement strand
CTTCTATAAATACTTGAACTCTGAAGAATATAAACAATTCTCAGACCTAGACTTTATCCCAGAAAGAATAATTAAAGAATCCAGACTTTAAAAAAATTAAAGTCTATATTGATACAAGTCATCTAGAAAGAGACTAAGTCAATTAAAAGTACAACAAATAGTACTTAGGCATTAAGAAAGTCACTTTCTCAAGCTAAGAAACTCCTGACCAGGCCTCCTAGGTTAATGATATCATTAGTATTCATCAATTCAAAGAGCTTCTTTATTATACTATCTATAATCTATTTAGAAAAGAGATCAAGTTCCAGTGGATGCAACAGCAGCAATAGGCCTTTGATGAACTCAAGACCAGATTGACCCAGGCTCCAATTTTGAGAAGACCTGACTAGACCCAGAAGTTTATCCTGCAGACAGATACCAGTGTAATGAGACTTGGAGCCATCCTAGTATAAAAGAAAAATGGTGCCAAATATATAGTAGCCTATCTTAGCCAAGGTACTTGTAGAGCTGAGCAGTCCTATGAGTTATATAAGTTGAAATACCTTACAGTCATCTGGGCTATAGAGAAGTTCTACTACTATCTAGCTGAAAGACATTTCATCATCCAGATAGACCACTCAGCACTCATCTGGTTGCTCACCACTAGTGAGCCAAAAGGAATCTATATCTGATAGATCATGAAACTGCAAGCATATGATACCACAATCATCCACTATTCCAGAAGAACTAATGCTAATGCTGATACTCTCTCACAGATACCCCAAAGAACCCAGCCCCTATATAATAACTATGAATAGAGAGCTGTACTATGGAATTATCAGCTATCTGGGGCAACAAAAGATGCCTCTACATCTGGAAGAATGAATAAAAACAATTATTAATTAGATATAGAAACAATTCAAAACTGATGGAGAAATACTTAAGAAAGGACAGCAATTAGTTATCTCCAAGTATCAGAAGAATCAAGTGATGAAGGAAGTACATAAGTAAGGTCATATAGGAGGAAAAAATATATATAACAAAGTAAGAAGAACCATATAGTGGTCAGGAATAAAAGAAGATATCAGGCAATTTGTCAGAATCTGTAACAAATACCAAAAGCAGAAGCAAGACTAATGGGATCAAGCCCCTGGATTAGCAGACATCAAGTCAATACTATTTGCCCACATTGCAATAGATGTAATTGGCCTTCTACCCCTGACATTGACAGGCAACCAATATATAATTATAGTTATAGACCTATTTACAAAATAGATAGAGACCAGATCCCTCAAGAAAGCCAATATATAGTCAATTGCTGATTTTATATACAGAGAAATCATCTGCCAATTCAAGATCCCAAAACAAGTTACCACTGATAGAGAAATAGAATTTGTCAATCAGTTCCATGAAATTCTCTATAAGAAGTACAAAATCCAATATATCAAGACTATAGCCTATTATTTACAAGAAAATGGACAAGTAGAAAGAATTAACAAGATCCTTAAGAATATCATTACCAAGATCTATGATGAATATGGAAACTGGGACCACTATCTTCCAATAGTATTATCCACTCTACAGGATATATAATTACGAAGTTACTCATTTTATACTATGAGAAATATTATTTGATGAAGAAAGTTCTAGTAGAAGTTTATTAGTAAACAATGACGTAATCTGGAAGCATATAGATATAAAGATATGGAGATTGTATCAAATTAGAAAAAAAAGTAAAGAATTACATAACTAAGATGCAGATACTATAATGGAATAATATAGAAAAGACTCACAAGCCCCTAGAGATTATCAAGATAGAAGATGAAGTCCTGGTATATCAGAATATAGTAGAAGCTTCTTGGTTATGAAAACTGAAGCCCAAGTAGGAAGAATCTTATCTGATGCAAGATATAAAAGGAACTATCTTTCAGTTATAAAAGCTTATAGACACAATAATCCTTACTACCATCCATTAAAACTGACTTAAGAAGTATTATACAGTACTCAAGATTACTAGTACTGCTCAAAGAGCCATTGAGAGACAATGGCATATCACTGAACCTCTGATTATAGAGAAATCTTATGATAGTATTTGAAGTATTGTATAGACTCATCTCTCTTGAATCTCATACTTCAAAGCCTATCACCATCACAAGAGTACTTTAAACTTGGACAGATATTTAACCAGAATCAGAATATGACCAAAGATAAGTAGATTGCTAAATGCTAGCTCTCCTACTCTTAGATTTCTATTACCAAGAAGATTCACAAGCTATTTTGAGAAGATGAATCAGTACTAGCCCACTTGCAAGAAATAACTCTCACAGACTTTGAGACAGTCTGGTGGTACTATTGGGAAACATTAATACCACAAATTACTTAGTATAAGACCATACAGACCATTGAAGCCTAGAAGTTTGAATAGATATTTCAGAGATAAGACTATCTATTCAGAAGAAAGTTATGATAGTAGAGCCAAATTTGGAAGAAGGAATAAAGGATAGATATTTGATTGCAATTAGTCCCAAATTAGCATAGTCTTATAGTTAGTAGTCCCCAATTTCAATAATGTCTAAAACATTTCAAAACTTTTGAAATTGAAGACCTAATATAATATCTCATTTGGACAATGTCAAAATAATTTTAATAATATTGAAATAACTCATAACTTAACCATATAACTTAGCTGCTACCTCATAGCTAGCAAACTTATATAAATACTCTAGTATCTTAGAGTAAATAAATCTCAGATCAAAAGTATTAAAAAAGAACAAGTATACTAATAAAGAAACCTTTGGGATTATATCTTTTACACATTTGGTCTCAAAGAACTACTGACTCTGAGAGTCAAGAAGACAAGAATTTAAGATAAAGAAATCTGATGTACTTGCTAAGCTTAGCATCCACTATGTTATTATTTACTTCAATCTAATCTTATTTATAATTTAAGCTAAAGCAGTATATATTGTGATATCTACAATTGACCATGTCAGAATTCGGAGTACTCTGTGACTGCTAGGATCAGATGATATTATGGCATGATAACCTATGACCAGCCTAAACCATCAAGTGATTGTACCAAAAAGAGACAAGATAATCCAAGCCAAAATGAAGACCATGTTATTTAAAGAATCCAGCCTCAGTCTCAAGAACCACTACCAAAGAACAAGTACTCTACACACAATGCCTCCCACCCACTATTCCAATCAGACTTCTTGCCATTCTACCCCTTTACTAAGTCTCAAGACCATTGTCCTCAATGCCATCAAGCAGGCTATCTGGCGCCCAGATACCTCAGACCACCTGAACTTCTATACTGAAGACCTTGGATATTTTATTAACTACTGATACATCATGGCCCAATAGCTCAAGAATACCACTGAACGGATGACCCTCTGGCATGACTATGAAATTGGCTACCACCTCCACAATGAAACCCAAGAAGATGACCAAGAAGACCTTGCTGCTGAACTGTTAACCACTAGCTGGCTTATCAAAAGAGCTCTCCGAGTCTACCAAATCTTCTGCCATATCCCCTGGGCCATTGCATACTTATAAGGAGTAACTGTCAGGAATATTGTCCGTCTTACCACTGAAGAAGCCAATTGGGTAGAATCCAAAGTAGCTGATTATATTGGAAGCAACTGCGTCACTGTAGGAAGCCAATAAACTGAACCCACTTTGCTAGGTTTCTACACTATACCCCTCTAGGACAACCACCAAGGTCACCTCATGAGCCTTATGGAGATATTCGAAGGTCCACTCATTATCATTGAAGCACTCGCTAGAGCTACCCCAACTACCCACTATCTTGTCAGCCTCAATTTGCACCATATCATTTGGGAGCTGAACCAAGATGCCCAAGAAGTCCCTGTCTTTGAAGAAGGACCCCAAGAACCCCAGGAACTCTAAGACCCCACTCCTGAAGCAGCCCCCTCTGACACCAAAACTGATGATACCTCTGAAGAAGAAGAAGAAAAGCAGCAGAGAGTTTACCAGTCCTCTGTCTGCATCCAAGCTGTTCAAGGGATTGGAGAATATTGTTGAAGATGATTGGCCACTATTTTATCCCCTCACCTCTTAACCAGCACTTCTCCCTTTTGATGAGTGGAGAAGTTATACAAGATGATTTGTTTGCCACTGACAAAGAGTACTATACCCTTTAAAGTACAGATCAGCACCTTCTCACTGCTTACAAATGTTATAGTTCAACTATACACAGATGACTACTCTCATGTTAGCAAGTCATTGAACTGCATTCGGCGATGTCCTTTTCATATCTGAATCCAGTATAAACAAATGTTGCAACTGTTTTCAGCGATGCCAACCCAAACAACCATTTTCAGTGATACCTCCAATGTGACCGAATCTAGCAGTAAACATTTGCCACATCCAGTAACAATAGTATACTTAGCCACATAATGTAGTAACCATGCATTATAGTTAGCCAGATAGCAATCATATGCTCAACATGAGCAAGCTAGCAAACTTGTATAAATAATCTGTATTCTTAGAGTGAATAAACCTCAGTCAATTGGCTTTTATCTGAATGACAAGAAGTCTAATGTAAGATAAACCAACTTAAGTTTGAGTGTAAGAACTTTGGGAAAAGACTCCAAGAGCCAAGGATAACTCTTGTTTAAGAACTGCCATTAGAAATTCGCCACCATGGACCGCCGTGAACTTCAGCTAAGGAAAGCCACCAGGAAAACTGCCCCTGTTCAAGTTCAAGACTACCACCGAGTTAAGGAAATCACCCGCCACCAGGAAAACCGCCCCTGTTCAAGTTCAAGACTGCCACCGAGTTAAGGAAATCACCCGCCACTAGGAAACCATCACCAAGATCCTGCTATGCATTTGGACCAACCACCCATTTGGAGCCTGCATTCAGTATAAGACCCATGCATTCAACATTCTGAGACTCAAGAACAAGACTCAGCCAAGAAACCCAAGGATACCTACTGTATAGGATACCCAACTATCACTCACCAGAAAGCAGCTGCCATTCAGTTAACAAGTCAGATGGACAAGCAAGTCATCAACCTCTGTTTTCTTTATCTACTGCACCACGATGAGAATTACTGATCGACTGACCATAATGCATGATAAACAACCTGCATATTCAGCCTACATACCCAAGTAATCGCTGCTAGGAAAGTCCATCTATTATCCACTAAACAACCGAGCCACTGACAATTCAAATGAGCCAATCATGTGACCATCCACTTGGAGACCATTTCTTTATTTAACATACATCTCGCGCACTTCATTAAGTGGTACAATTGAGCTGTGCTTGGAGCTTATAGTTATATAAAATACACACTACATTTTGGGGGCTCAACTGGGAATAGTTTTCTAAAGACTTGACCTTTCGGCTCAAGAACCCAGCAGCTATCTACATTGGAGACTTCAGGAGAACCTAGCAGCCAGCAACAAGTTCAGAGATAGTCCTCTTTAGCAGAAAAGAAGGTTCACACCATTGTCAGAACAGCAGCCAAGACCTTATTCAGAAATAGTAGCCAGAAGACCAAATCCAAGAACAGAGTGACCCAGACTACGGCTTGACCTCAAGGGAGAGAAAATAACTCAGAGGACAACTGGAACCCCTTCAGCTTCAAGACCTAGAAGAAGACCTTTCTGAAGAGTATCAGACCCGAATCTATAGGAAGAACTCTGACCGGAGCGACTACATCACCACAGCTGTCAATTGAGCCACCCCTTTAGACCAAGTTTACTTCAAAACATCTGAAGGAGAAGAGGACTACCACCCATACAACTCTAGAGATGAGTTCAATCTACATCATTATACAGACAGCTATACAGACTTTCAACAAGGTGAACAGGACCTCACTACTTCACAACAGCAAGGAGCAGATGAGTTCAACACCAGTTATATCAGCCCTCTAGCACCTTCGATTTCCCAAGCCCCTGCACCTTGGTCACTTACCCCTCAGCATTATCCTCAAGAAATAAGGAACACCAGCCCTCCTAGTGCCCCAGTGTTCAATAGCCACCACCAGTCTACCAGAGGACCCCCACCACCACCAAGGATCCCTACCCCAGTATTGATCAGAAGAGTTAGAACTCCTACACCACCAAGACACCACTCTTTGCCTGTACCTTCTATACATCAAGCACCTTCCCCACCCCCACAAGGACCATCAAGGAATGCTACCCCTGAACCAGCCTCAGAT
Source organism: Jimgerdemannia lactiflua (assembly GCA_003951145.1). NCBI lineage: Eukaryota > Fungi > Mucoromycota > Endogonomycetes > Endogonales > Endogonaceae > Jimgerdemannia > Jimgerdemannia lactiflua. The sequence continues at coordinate 9,619 of RQIL01041902.1, read as the reverse complement.
AGTGAGAACAGTGAAGATGAGCCAGATGTGAGCTACTTACAGAAGTTTCATGGTGCAGATAATGAAGACATTGAGGAGTTTATCGGAGAAATTGAGGTACAAGCAGCAGCCAAGCAATGGGATGCAGAAAGAAAGCTCAGTATTGTAGAGTCACTTTTGAGAGACCTGGCCCTCCAAAGATACAACCAAGCTAGACAGAATGGAGGAGAAATTCACAGGGCAGAACATCAAGCTCACCTTGCACTGAATGCAAATTATATGCAAAGATACACCATCCACAAGGACTGGCTCTGTGTCCAGTTCAATGGTCTCAAATGCCAACAAGAAGCACAAGAAGCTCTGACCTACATGACCCAAGCTGTCAATGAAACCCCAAAGAGTTTCTACCATCGGATCCAAGTACAAATGATCAAGGCGAATCTCCAGCCTGCAGTCCAACTGGCTTTGGCATCCACTACCTTCCTCAACAGTCTATACCCAGAACTTAGAAGGCAAGTCATTAGGATGGGTTATCGGAGTATTGAGCAGTAAGTTGCTGGAGCACAAGGATGTTGGGAAGCAGACTACAGACCAGCCCAGCAAGACCACTGAGAGCTAGCTAGGGCTGAACCTCCAAGACCTCGAGGATCTACCACAGAAGAGCAAGAGAATGTATTCCTCAGGGCCTGGTTGGCCAACTATGAGAACAGGCCCCCACCTTCAGCTCTAGCCCAATTCAGTCAACCATAACAGCAGCAGCCACCAAGAATTCAAGAAGACCCAATAACCATGCTCATCAAACAGATGAAGGACTTAGCCATCACAGTGGCATAGCTGAAGAATCAAGGAGGGGGACAACAAGATTATTGTCATGACAACTGGCCAGACTATCGACAATAAGACAACAGGAGTTCTTTTCAGGCACCACCAGCTACAATTGTAGGCTCAGCTACAACTGGTTCCTATGCCCCTACCTGTTTCTACTGTGGAGACCAAGGCCACATCCAAAGGCACTGCCCAAGGAAGCAAGTTACCCAGTTCAGTGACAGAAATGTCAATCTCATTCAGATGGATGAAGAGACATGAGAAATGGAAGAAGAAGCAGCCTGGCTTCATGGTCAAGATGATACCTATCCATACTATGAAGCCTTCCCATCCAAGGTGACTTGGGATGCTGCCTCCACACAGACCAGAGGATGAGGAAGACCACCAAGGACTCCACCCCCACTGCCAGTAACAGTATCCACAGGCAAGCACCCAAGGCATGGCCATTCCTCCTCAGACACTCTCCAGGAAAATGACAAGCGAGTCAGAAGAGATACCCTTGAGCCCAAGGCTGGACCATCAAGAGTATCAAGGACCACTTCCTTGCCTGATCTCGAAGAAGATGAGTACATAAGTGTGGAGTCCTCAGCAGATGAGATGCCTACTAGAAATGAAAGACCTCGCCCCCAAGGAACTAAACATTAAAGGAGCAGCAAACCTCATACAGCAGCCTCTCTTTGGGATCAGATCCATCAACAGAATGCAGGCCTCACTGTCAAGCAAGTCCTCAAGAATGCTCCAGAAGTTAGGCGAAAATTCCTGAAGAAAGCCAAGGAAGATACCAAGAGACTTCCTGACTAAGGACCACACATGCAAGAACCCAGCACTATCCACGTGGCACATGAAAGCCAATGACATGAACATCAATCTACAAGACTTGCAAGTGGAAAAGTGCATGGTGAAAATGCCTGAATTCTTATTAACACTGGAGCAGCAGTCTGCATCATCACTCAAAGAATGCTGGAGAGAATCAGATGGGAAATTGACGAAGGAATCAAAGCAAGAGTCATCATGGCAGACAGATCAGCATCTACCCCCCTTGGACTTATATGAGACATCTCCATTTAAGTATAGAAAGCCTGCCTCAATGTACCTCAAGCCATTGTGACTCCCACGACCTCCTATGACCTGATCTTGGGAACAGATTGGATGCACTGAGTCAGAGTCAATGTGGACATCAGAAGGCAACTCCTAGTCTTCTCCATTCATAGACAGAAGTACAAGGTACCCATTGAGTCAAGAGAATCATCAAGAAAAATAAGCTCAGCTCCCGAGACAGAATGGCATGGACATGGTGACATACCCACCACTACTACTGAGGATGAAGATGAGAGTGAAGCAAATTTCCTACAAGAAATGGGAAGTGACTTCGATGCCCCAAGAGATCAAGATAGCGAGCCAGAAGAACCCTTTATTGGAGTCATTGATATCGAAGATCTAGCAGCAAGTATCGACAGTGCCAACAATAAAAGAGCAGCACTTGACTTCACAGGACCATCTATGCAACTGCCATCCCCACTGATAGAAAACCGGATTTCATAAGCCTTCTGCCTAGGCATGTGCAAGCACTTCAACCGCTTCTATTCACCAAGAGATGATTGCAACACCTGCCGAGCCCTGGACCTTAGAAAGGTACCAATGCCAACAATTAGTAACAAAGATGAATTGAGAAAGATACCAGTCTACAGCCAAGCTCAGCCCCCAACTCCAAAGACCTTCAAGAAGACTTACCAAGAACAGCAAAAGGTCCTCTCCTGCCAACCCATGGAGACTCTCACTATTGAAAGGGATAGCAACAGTATCTACACTATTACCCAAGCCCTTCAAGTCACTCTGCTGACCTATGATAAGTATTGGAAGAGATACCCCACCAGCAAGGAGATCAAGGAACAAAATGAAGGCTTTGTTAAGAAGAGGTACTGTGATTGTGGGAAGACCTTCACTTGTTATTGGTGTGAACATCAAAGTGTCCATCTCAGTGAAGATGTCCACAGAAGTCGAGCCAAGAGAAAGGATCTTACTCTCCAAGAACCTATAATTCACTGGACCTGCCAGAAATGCAAGAAGATCAACCATGAAGGAGACTGTGAAGCTAAAAACAAGACCACCATTTGGGATCTACCTCTGAAAGTCCTTGCTATCATCTACTGGTATTGTTGCCCACACCAAGGAAAAGAAGGAGTCAACCTTGCCTTCACCCTCATGGAAGCTCTGGACCCCCTCGGAAGAACCAGATTCAACTACACAAGAAACCCAAAGACAGGAGCGCATTGGCTCTTTTTCCAGCCAGAGTGAATGGAGTTTTCACCTATGATTGTGGCTGCTGGAGAGCCATTCCTCAAGATGCAGCCAGTTGTCCAAGTCAAGTTGCTATTACTCTGGGTACAGCCACCTCTTGCACAAACAGAAGGATTGGTCGGATATGACCTATGCCTCTCCTACCAGTCAACAATCCAACCAAGAAGTACCAGGACCTTTGATCTGCAGATTGCACTCACTATACCACCAGGACTCTATGGTCAACTAGCATCAAGGTCATCATTGACAGCCAAAGGAATCACTGTCGAAGAAAGAGTTATTGACCAAGACTACCAAAACTCCCTGAAGGTTATTATCTGTAACCATGGAAGGCATCACTGATACTTCAACCCCTTGAAGCCCCTCTGCCAGATCTTCTTTATCAGGACTTCACAGCCTACCATTCAAGAGGCAGAGCAACTGGACAGCACCAAGAGAGGACAAGGAGGCTTCGGAAGCACCAATAGAGACCATTCAATACCACCTATCAAGGTCCATGTAGCAAGAGTTGCCCAGTTCAAGCAAATGAGGCCCCACATGTGCCATCCCATCTGAGCAAGAGAGGAAATCATCCTACAGCCATATCAGCAATGAGGCCTTGACATGCACCTTCTGATGAAAGCTGATAATTTGATTTTCGAACCATTGATGGAGCTTTGAGAGAAGTATTACCTGCTCTTGGCTAAGGAACGAATTCATGACTAGATGTCACCAATCCACATCCCTATCAGAAACATGGGCTTCAAGGTGATCACTATCCCCAAAGGAACAACATTGGGATATTTCAAACCATTGATAGACATCTATGAGAAAGAAGTCTATGAGTTTTTGGGAAATAGCAGGCCCTCTTTGGTGAGACTGACAGTACCAGAGAGGAAGACTCAGTGAGCTCAGCAATCAAAGCTGTCAATATTGAGACAACTCTAACCAAGGACTAGCAACAATAGATACAGGAGTTGATAGAAGAGTATAAGGATATATTTACCATCACAAACAATAACTTCTCACCATATCAATATGGAGAGCACCCTATACATACTGGAGATGCAAAACCAATCCGACAATGCCCCTACTGAACACCATACCACCTGATCGAATTTGAACAACAACACATAGATAAAATGCTATGAAACAGAGTTATCAGACCTTCATCGAGCCCCTGGGCTTCACCAGCAATTATTGTGCCAAAGAAAGGAGGATGGAGACTAGTCGTAGACTTCAGAAAACTCAACAAGGTTACTATAGAAGATATCTACCCCCTGCCAAGAATTGATGACCTCCTCAATACCCTCGGAAAAGCCAAGTACATGACTACCACTGACCAGTTCCAAGGATTCCAAGTAATCCCCATAGCCAAGGAAGATATCTGTAAGACAGCCTTCATCACTAGATAAGGACAGTACAAATATCTTCGAATGCTATTTGGACTCTGCAATGCCCCAGCCTCATTCCAATGAATGATGAACCATGTCTACCAAGATCTTATCAGGAGAAATGTACTAGTCTACATAGATGATGTAATCATCTACTCCGAGACATTTGAGAAACATTTGCAAGACCTCCGCAAAGTATTCAATATCATCCAAAATTCAGGACTCAGACTCAATGCCAAAAAGTGCTTCTTTGGAAAACACCAAGTTGAATATCTGGGATATGTTGTCTCAGCTCAAGGCACACACACTGATCCCCGCAAGGTGGAGAAAGTTAAGAATTACCTGACCCTCACTTTAGTGAAGGAGACCCTATCCTTTCTTATATTAGCATCCTACTATTGGCAATTTATCTCAAGATTCTCAGATAAGGTAGCACCTCTCAGAAACATCTCCAAGAAGAACCAACCATTCTACTGGAAGGAAGACCAGCAAAAGTCTTTTGATCTACTCAAGAAAGCCCTTACAGAATCCCCTGTCCTAGTGTGATCAGATTTCAATAAACCCTTTATCCTGGTAACTGATGCCTCAGCCCTAGGACTTGGATCAATTCTATCACAGCAAGATGACCACAAGAGAGAACATGTTATCAAATATGCTAGCAAGACTACAAATGAATCTCAGGCAAACTATGAAGCCACCAAGTTAGAATGCCTGGCAGTAGTATGGGCAGTAGACCACTTCTATTACTATCTCTTGGGAAAGAGATTTGCCCTCATCACAGACCATCAAGCCCTATAATGGTTGTTCAAGAAACCAGAGCCCTCAGGAATCTTTGCAAGATGGATCATGTCCTTACAAGAATATCAGTTCACTATCATTTACAAGAAAGGTGCCAAGAATTCCAATGTCAATACTCAGTCAAGAATCTCCCAAACTCAATAAGAAGGGAAGGAGCCCCCACGAAAGAAGGCTACTTCCTGCTCGCCCAAATGAACCAAGATCTATGCCTTGCCCTCACCTGGAGCCTGCACTATAGGAGCTTCAAGAAAGGAATTCAGCCTGCCCATAAGCTGTTCATCTAAAAGAACCTTAAGAAATTTCAAGAAGGTGACAGCAAACTTTGGAGAGTAGAAGGAGATCGATACACCCAAGTTCCAAGAGAAGATGAAGTACCAAAAATCCTGACAACAAATCATGACCAGAATGTACACTGAGGAATTGGTGCCACTATTGCAAGAGTTAAGAAGCAATACTGGTGGCCCAAGATGAGGAAACAAATTTCAATACACATTCAACAATGTGATACCTGCCAAAGATACTGACAGAAACCCACTGACTGAGCACCATTAATGTCAATTGCAGTATCAGCTGGAGCCTTCCAAAGACTAGGAATAGACATTATCAGACCCCTACCAGTAACCAGCCGAGGAAAACACTACATTCTCACCATCAAAGACCACCTGATGAAATGGCCAGAAGTCTTTGCCATCGAGACTGCTGATGCCCAGACAATTATCGGAATCCTGCACGATGAAGTCTTCAGCCACCATGGTGTCCCCAAAGAAATTATCACAGACCAAGGCCATGAGTTTGTCAACAAAGCCATGAAGACCTTCGCCAGCAACTTCAAGATCAAGCTGCGACCAATAATAGCTTATTACCCTCAGGTGAATGGACTCACAGAATGAATGAATCAGACCATCAAGCAAGGTCTCAGCAGGAGCAGAGATCAACTAAACTGGGACATCTATCTGCCAGAAATTTTATTCAGCATCCGTACCTTCAAGGCAGCTGCTACTCAATAGACCTCTTTCTATCTAGTGTAGTACAAGATCTCACTGAACCAGTTCAGCCAGATTTGATAAGACAAGTTACAGAAGAGATCACCTGGTTACATGAAGTATACCAGCAAGCACAAGGATTTATCACTAAAGCACAAGAACAACAAAAGAAGTACTATGACTGCAAGGCCGATTTGGACCCCCTGCTTATCAGACAGCAAGTCTTAGTATACTGCACCATCATAGAAGGAAACTGGAGTGCCAAGCTCAAGCCAAAATGGGAAGAACCATATCTCATTCACCAAGTCTTCACGAATCACACCTATCAACTCAAAACCTGGATGGAGTTTTACTCAAGACCAAGATACACCACAACCGCATAAGGCTCTACTACTCAAGGGAAGCAAAATACATTTAAACAACTTCCCTCACTTCATCTGTATCATCTCCGATGAAGAATGATGGATACTTCAGCTGAACCCAAGAAGTCGATTGCATCAGTTCACTTCTCAAGTCCATCAGCATAACAGATGTCGCTATTAGAAATTGCCTCAGATTACAGAAAAACTATTTTCAAGAGGTTTGAACCCCCAGCCATGACTATGGGAGCCCTCGCCCTAGACAAGAATGGCCAGTCCTCACAAATGCACTGGCATTCTGTTTGTCTCTGCAGTTAAGATGACCCAACTCTGTGTAACCTTCACTGCTGAGGATGGCTCTAATTTTGCAAGGAGCAGATGTGACGTCTACAATTGACTATGTCAGAATTTGGAGTACTCTGTGACTGCTAGGATCAGACAACATTGTGGTGTGATAACCTATGACCAGTCTAAACCATCAAGTGATTGTACCAAAAGAAGATAAGATAATCTGAGCCAAAATGAAGACCACATTATTTAAAGAACCCAGCCTCAGTCTCAAGAACTGCTATCAAAGAACAAGTGCTCTACACACAATGCCTCCCACCTGCCATTTCAATCAGACTTCTCGCTATTCTACCCCTTTGCCAAGTCTCAAGACTATTGTTCTTGATTTCATCAAGCAGACTATCTGGCGCCCAGATACCTCAGACCACCTGAACTTCTATACTGAAGACCTTGGACACTTTATCAACTACCAGTACATCATGGCCCAATAGCTCAAGGATACCACTGAATAGATGACCCTCTGGCATGACTATGAAATTGGCCACCGCCTCTACAACAAAACCCAAGAAGATGACTGAGAAGACCTTGCTACTGAACTGTTAACCACCAGCCGGCTTATCAAAAGAGCCCTCTGAGTCCACCAAATCTTCTGTCATATCCCCTGAGCCATCGCATACTTACAAGAAGTAACTATCAGGAATATTGTCCATCTTACCACTGAAGAAGCCAATTGGGTAGAATCCGAAGTAGCTGATTATATTGGAAGCAATCATGTTGCTATAGGAAGCCAACAAACTGGACCCACTTTGCTAGGTTTCCACACTATACCCCTCCAGGACAACTACCAAGGTCACTTCGTGAGCCTTATGGAGATATTTGAAGGTCCACCCATTATCATTGAAGTACTCGCTGGAGCTATCCCAATTACCCACCATCTTGTCAGCCTCAATTTGCACCATATCATTTGGGAGCCAAACTAAGAAGATGCCCAAGAAGTCCTTGTCTTTGAAGAAGGACCCCAAGAACCCCAGGAACTTCAAGACCCCACTCCTGAAGCAGCCCCCTCTGATACCGAAACTGATGATACTTCTGAAGAAGAAGAAGAAGAGCAGTAGAGAGTTTACCAGTCCTCTGTCTGCATCCAAGCTGTTCAAGAATTGGAGAATATTGTTGAAGATGATTGGCCACTATTTTATCCCCTCACCTCTTGGCCAGCACTTCCTCCTTTTGATGAGCAGAATGATGAAGTCACACAAGATGATTTGTTTGCTATTGACAAAGAGTACTATACCCTTTAAAGTACAGATCAGCACCTTCTCATTGCTTACAAATGTTATAGTTCAACCATGCACAGATGACCACTCTCATGTCAGCAAGTCATTCAACCACATTCAGTGATGTCCTTTTCATGTCCGAATCTGGTGTAAATAAACATTACAACCATTTTCAGCGATACCGCCAATGTGACTGAATCCAGCAATAAACATTTACCACATCCAGTAACAATAGCATACTTAGCCATGTAATGTATTAACTGCACATTATAGTTAGCCAGATAGCAATCATACACTCAACATGAGTGAGCTAGCAAACTTGTATAAATAATCCATATTCTTAGAGTAAATAAACCTCAGTCAATTGGCTTTTATCTGAATGATGAGAAGTCTAGTGTAAGATAAACCAACTTAAGTTTGAGTATAAGAACTTTGGGAAAAGACTCCAAGAGCTAAGGATAACTCTTGTTCAAGAACCGCCATTAGGAATTTGCCACCACAGACTACCATGAACTTCAGCTAAGGAAAGCTGCCAGGAAAACCACCCCCATTCAAGTTCAAGACTGCCACCAAGTTAAGAAAATCACCTACTGCCAGGAAACTGTCACTGAGATCTCACCATGCATTCAGACCAACCGCCCATTCAGAGCCCGCATTCAGTACAAGATCTGCGCATTTGACATTCTGAGACTTAAGAACAAGACCCAGCCAAGAAACCCAAGGATACCCATTATATAGGATACCTGACCATCACTCACCAGAAAGCAGCTGCCATTCAGTTAACAAGTCAGATGGATGAGTGAGCTATTGACCTCCATTTTTTTTACCCACTGCACCACAACAAGAATTACTGATCGACCAACTGTTATGTATGATAAATGACCCACATATTCAGCCTATATACCCAAGTAATCACTACTAGGAAAGTCCATCTATTATCTACTAAACAACTGAGCCACTGACAATTCAAACAAGCCAATCATGTGACCATCTACTTGGAGACCATTTCTTTATTCAACATATATCTTGTGCACTTCATCAAGTGGCACAATTGAGCCATGCTTGGAGCATAGTTATACAAAACACATGCTACAATATCTATCATTTATTCAGTCTCAAGCTAAAGTAGTACATATATATCTATTATTTATCCAATCTTAAGCTAAAGTAATATATATTTATTATTCTCATTTACTCTGATCTAATCTTATCAATAATTTAAGCTGAAGTAATATATCAAGCTGAAATAGTATATATTTATTATTCTTATTTATTCTGATCTGATCTTATATGTGATTTAAACTAAAGTAGTACTATACTCTCTAATTTTAATATGTATTTCAATCTCTAACTCACTACTCTATTATAATAAATTTTCAGCTTATCTTATATTTATTAATCATTTTCTTTATTGATTTCCAAGTCTTTTTATTGCTGCTATA
>RQIL01041891.1:0-15793 GCA_003951145.1 Jimgerdemannia lactiflua | reverse complement strand
AAAAAAAAAAAAAAAAAAAAAATACAATCATCTGGGCATTACCCGGAGGAGGTGAGGTTGCGTCGGCTTCCACGTACCTTATAACGCGCCATTGCCCTAAATCCACCCATCCAGATCACCCCCCTACGCCGGCCCCGCCTATTCATAATACGGGTGGGCGACAAACATCCAGAGTATTGCCGCAGCATTCGCCACTCGTCCTCTTGACTCATCCGGCCCTGGTACGTGATCGAGGGCTTCATGAGGGACAGAGGTGACGCTGTCCGCTTGACTCCAAAGTTCACACTACACCTTCGAGGGTAGGATTCAGCCGGAGGAACACCGCGACTCACCCGAGGCCCATGGCGCTTGATTCTGCAGTTCGGTGCTACTTAACGGGGTTTGGACCCTACACGACTGTGAAGTCAGAAGCGCCACTTAACTCGTACGCAACAAAAAAATATTGCAAAATAATGTGAGAGACTGGTTTAGGTGGAAGAAATAACAAATAAGATTATAGAATAATGCGAGAAGACGATAGGTCCCTGTTAAAAATAACTGCAGTTCGGTCTTGAGACGTGGGTGCATTGAGATGAGTTGTTCTGTGGAAAAATAAAAGAAAGAGTTTCCGACCAAGAAGGGGGTTGTCGACGGAAGCTCGGGAAAAACACGAAAAAACACGACGGAAAACAAGAAGGAAACGCGCGAAGAAAAACGCAAAAAAATGTAGGAAGGAATAATTCCGACGGATATCTGAAACGGCTGTCACGATCCGCAATCAGAATCCGTGCGGGTGTTTCATGTGCACCAATGAGATTGTTACGCATTGGCACCTGCATATCAAGGTCTTGCCCTTTCAAATTGCATACTGTAGTGGTATAAAAGAGAGGTTGGAAACTACAATTATAATCAGTAATATTTAATATTATTTCCAGTCTTTTTATATTCAATCTAGATTCTATAGTTTTCAATCACTATATGCTCCAAAAACATGATACGGAAACATTAAAATTTTCAGATCAGTTACACATTTATCTAAGTAGTCACCAATCAGCTATTTATGGCATGCCATCAGAGTCAAAACTTCAAATCGTGGATTGACAATATTGAATCGAGACTTAATGACAAAAATTGGATCAACAATGACAAAAATTGGATTGATGATGACAAAAATTGAATCAATGATGACAAAAATTAGATCAATGAAAAAAATTGGATTGATGATAAATTATATTGATGATGGCAAAAATTAGATTAATACTTTACATTACCCAAGATTTTATTATCATCAATCAACATCTATAATAAAAGATCTCATGAATTTGAGCTAAAGAAATGACTTCTCCTTTATCTCCATTTTCTTATTAAGTTTCTGTTCCCTCTTTCCATTCCTTCTACTGCTAATTTTCTATTTTCTTCACTACTAGATTTCTATTTTATCTATTGCTGAGTTTTCATTCCCTTTACTACTATGTTTTTATTTCCTCTACCATTAAGTTCTATTCTCTCTATCACTGAGTTCTCACTCTATTCTATTACTAAGTTTTCATTCCTTCTATTGCTAAGTTTCTATTTCCTCTACTGCTAAGTTTCTACTCTTCTCTTACTATAATTTTTCTTTACTGTAAAGTTTCTACTTATTATAATTTTCCTCTATTACCAAGTTTTTGCTTGCTAAGTTTTTGCTTATCTCTGTAATATTTTAGTGTAGTTTATTTCTTTTTCTTTGTCTTTTTAGTACTTTCCATAACCTTCCAGCACCTTCTGAATGATTAGAAATCCTTTCTTGGCACTAAGCCATAGCTAGAACATTCTTGTCACTTCTGTTCCAGTCTTAGCTAGTCACGGAACTTCATGGAACATTGCGGATCTTTATTTGTCATCATTGCTGAGACACTTCTTCTTGGCATTTCCATTGATTACTCAGATTCTTCTGGATCCTTCTTTCATATCTTGTATAAATATCCTCTCTGTTCTCTCAAATAAAGCTCAGAATATTTTCTCCCTGAATCCACAAGAACTTCCCGAACTCTCAATAACTCTTTAAGCTATTTTGAGTACTTAGAATTTAGTCACTTCCTCATTCCAGAAACCAGAACCATTACACTTGGTAGCAGTGGTTAAGTTACACCTTGCCTAAACAAGAAACCTTTCAAGAACTAGTCAAACACCATGTCCATGGACCCCAATGCCAATGCCTGGGACAACAACACCTACAGCACCCCTTACAGCAACTATGTCCCACAGAATGCTCTTCACATTCAGCAAGAAGAAGAGGACGAAATTCCAAACCAGTCATCTGGGACTCTAGAAAGCCTGCTGCACACCATACTGGCCCAAATTTCCCAACTTCAAGAATGTCTAGACAAGAAGAAGGGCAAAGCTCCTATACAGTCTATATTTGTACCTACAATGGTATCTCCAACAGCAGTCACCATCAAGCCTCAGAAGCCTGATACCTTTGATGACCAAAGAGGAGGACTGTCTACCAACGCTTGGCTTTTCCAATTGGAGCAGTATGGAGAACTGATCAATTTGGATGAAGCAGTACTAGTCCAATTTGCCACCACACTTCTCTGAGAGAATGCTGCAATCTGGTGGTGAAATCATGTCCAGAACACAAGATTCTCTGGCCAAATCAAGACCTGGGGCAAATTCTCAGATACAATCAAGGGCCAATTCAAACCCATCAATAGCACCAAGGTCGCACGAGACCACCTGGCAAATGTCAAACAACTCAAGTCTGTATAAGTATACAATGTACAATTCCTGTCAATTCTTTTGAAGCTACCTTATGTTACTGAAGATGAGAAGGTCAACAAGTACATCTGAGGTCTCAAGGGACAAACCCGAGTTCATGTTGAACTAGAAGAACCCAAAGACCTAGACACTGCAATGAAAATTGCTGATAGGTTCGATATCATTACCTATGGCAACTGCTTCGAGCAGAAGAGACCACTATTCAATAACAACTCCAGAAGGGAGGAAACCAAAGTCAGAACTGTTGGACCTGTCCCCATGGATCTAGACACCATCAACAAGAAGAACAAGCTTACACCTGAGGAAAAGGAGCGCCTCAAGAAGGCTGAAGCCTGCTTCTTTTGCTGACAGCCTGGCCACATTGCCACTAAATGTCCCAAAAAGACTACCAAACCCAAGAGGATCCTGGTCCTGTCCAAAGACACTCAAGGTCATCAAGTTAAACAAGAAGTTGTACTCAATTTTATGTGAGTCAATCCCAAGACCCAGATTCCTCAAGCATAGTCAGAAGGAGCCATTTGTTTAGACCTTCAATCTGTCCAACAAGTCACCATCCCTGCCCATGAAAGAAGGCTCATTCCAACTGGCCTTGCAGTCGAAATACCCAAGGAACATTATGCAAGAATTGCACCAAGATCTGGCCTCAGTGTCAAGCACTCACTGGATGTTGGCACTGGAGTCATTGACCCTGACTTCCAAGAAGAAATGCAAGTCCTACTAGTCAACCACAAGGACCAACCTTATACTGTCAATGAAGGTGACAGAATTGCACAGCTCATTCTGGAGCAAGCCACCCTGCCTGCCATCAAGGAAGTCACCAAGTTGTCATCAACCAAGCGAGATCAGAAAGGCTTTGGCAGCACTGATCAAGTTGCTAGCATAGTCGAGAACCGAGCCAACTTAATGCTCATCTTCAAAGGTCTAGTCAAAGGTCAAGAACTAGATGTTCTCATAGACAGCAGAGCTGTTGGGAACTTCATCAACAAGAACCTCATCAACAAGCTCAAGATTCTCACCAAGCCAGCTGGCAAGAATGGTGGAGTTGTCACTACTGATGGCACCACTCTACCAAGTGACTCAATTGCCACTAAACTTCCCTTCAAGATTCAGAAGTACTGGGAATGTTTAGATTTTGAAGTAGCACCCCTAGGAGATCATGATCTGATCTTAGGCAAACCCTGGCTTATGTAATACAATCTACACATTGATTGGACCAAGACTGAAGTTGCCCTGATTCAAGATGGAGTCAACATTACCATCAAGCCTGACAAGACTCAGATGAGAACCCCAATTGCAACTCTTTCTGCAATCCAGTTCAAGAAGGCCCTCAAGAAAGCTACCTGTACCTTTGTTGCACTGATCCGACCCAAGAAAGAAGACAAGAAGCTATCAATCAGAGAAAGCATCAAGCTACTGCTGAACAAGTACAAGGATGTCTTCCCAGACAAGCTACCTGGCCTATCACCTTCAAGAGACCATGACCATGAAATCAAGCTGGTACCAGATGTGGCTATTCCTAAGAAGAAGATGTACTACATATCACCACTTGAAATTGAAGCAGTCAAGAAGGAACTCAATGAACTCATCGAGCAAGGAGCCATTCAGCCAAACAAGTCACCCTTTGGCTCCCCAGTCCTGTTTGTCAAGAAGAAGGATGATATCTTGTGAATGTGCATAGACTACTGTGCTCTCAACAAGATTACTGTCAAGAATCATTACCCACTGCCTCTTATTGATCAAATCTTTGATGCTCTCAAGAATGCCAAGTACTTCACCAAGATTGACCTGACCTCTGGATATCACCAAATTCGAATCAAGCCAGAAGACATACCCAAGACTGCCTTCATAACACCATTTGGTCTCTACAAATTTCTAGTCATGGCCTTTGGTCTCACCAATGTGCCAGCATTCTTTCAAGACCTCATGCAGACTGTCTTCAAGGATCAGCTCTATATCTTTGTACTTATGTACATTGATGACATCCTGATCTTCAGTGGCACTGAAGAAGAACATCTCAAACACCTCGAACAAGTCCTCAAGATCCTTCGTGAACACAAGTTTTATGCAAAGCTCAAGAAGTATAAGTTCTTCAAAGATCAAGTCAAATACCTTGGACATATTGTATCAGCCAAAGGAATTCAAGTTGACCCAAGGAAAATACAAGCCATTGAACAGTGGTCTGTACCAGCAAGTCTCACTGAACTTAGGTCCTTCCTTGGTCTGGCTGGATACTACTGCTGATTTGTCAAGAACTTCTCTGGCATAGCAGAATCTTTGACAAACCTCCTGTGAAAGCAATCCAACTCTGACCTCTATGTTCCCTACATCTGAGACACCTTCTGTCAACAAGCCTTTCAAGAACTCAAGAACCATCTGACCCATGCACCTGTCCTTAGAAACATGGACCCAAACTTGAAGTTTACTGTTACTACTGATGCATCCAACTTCGCAATTGGTACAGTCATCTCTCAAGATGATAGACAAGGACACAGACCCATTGCATTCGAGTCAAGGAAACTGTCCCCTACAGAACAAAAGCTAGCCACTCATGAAAAGGAACTCCTGGCAATCATTCATGCCCTCAAGACCTGGTGACACTACCTAGAAGGAGTTGAGTTTGACGTGATCACAGATCACAGGTCCCTTCAGTACATCAACACCCAACCAACTCTTTCCCATCAACAAGCCAAGTGAAGTCAGTTACTTCAGACCTTCACCCCAAACATCATCTATAAGCCTGGCAAAACCCTGGTTGTACCAGATACACTCTCAAGAAGGCCTGACCTTGCCACCATTTTGCAAGTCACCATGGCACCTGAATTTCTTAACCAGATCAAGATGGCATATGAACAAGACTCTCTGGTTCTACAAAAGGATACCAAGGAATTCAAAGACAAGTACACTCTTAAGGACAACCTCATGTACTATCAAGACAAGGTCTATATTCCTGCCAACCCTGAATTACAATACAAGATTCTCCATAAATACCATGACTCCCCACTAGCTGGTTACCTTGAAACCGAGAAGACCATCAAGAACATTCAACGAGACTACTACTGGCCCAACATACACAAGGAAATCAAAGAGTATGTTCAAAGCTGTGATCTTTGTCAAAGAAACAAGTCAAGCAATCAAACGCCTGCTGGTCTTCTACAACCCTTGCCAATTCCAACCAAGAAGTTTGAGTAAGTCACAATGGACTTCATTGTACAACTCCCACAAACCAAATCAGGCTATGATGCCATCATTGTGTTTGTGGACTGCCAGACCAAGATCACAATCACTGAGCCAACTACAACCAATACCACTGCCCCTGAAATTGCTAGAATCTTCTTCAAGTCTATCTTCCACCAATATGGACTTCTCTGAGTAATTGTCAGTGACCACAACCCCAAATTCATAAGTCACTTCTGGCAAGCACTCTTCAAGACTCTTGGAACTCAAATTGCCATATTCACTGCCTTCCACCCTCAAACTAATGGACAAACTGAGCAAATGAACAGAATACTTGAACAAATGCTCAGAAACTATATGTCTTATGAGTAAGATGATTGGGACCACTACCTGACCTATGCTGAGTTCGCCTACAACAATGCAGTCCAATCATCTACTGGTCTTTCCCCTTTTCAGTTACTATATGGTCAAAACCCCAAGACACCTGCAAGCCTAGTATCATTCCAGCAATCCAGTCACACACAAGTCCCCACTGCCCAGAACCTTATTGACAAAATGGATTCCCTTCTCAAGATCGTGACTGTGAATCTGCTAAAGGCTCAACAATATCAAGCTAAGTATGTAGATAAGAAATGTCATAATGTTAACTATACAATTGGAGATATGGTTCTACTCAAAGCCAACAACATCAAGGCTCAATCTCAAGTCAACCATTAGTCAGCCAAATTCCAACCCAAGTACCTTGGATTCTTCGAGATCACTGAGTAAGTCTCTACCTACTCCTACTGTCTCAGTCTACTGACAACCATATATATATATCCAGTATTCCATATGTCACAACTCAAGGCCTGGAACCAGTCACCCCCTTACCCTGGCTGAATTCCAACACCCTCAGTACCAGTTATAGTTCAAGACCACATTGAGTATGAAGTTAAGAAAATCTTAGATAAATGAGTCTGATACTATTACACAGAATACCTAGTCAAGTGGATGGGCTACCCTGAATATGATGCTATCTGGGAACCTGCTGCCAATCTCAAGAACTCTCAAGACCTCATTCAAGAGTTCGAGTAAAAAGAAACTCATTGACTGCTCATGAGGTTCTCTCCTTGAATAGTAGATGACCTACTGTACTGATTAGGTACATTATGTATCGGGGCACTCTAAGGGATACAGCATCAGAAACAAGACCCACTGAAGAACTCTGTAAACCCTGCAACTAATGAGGTTCAAACCAGTTCTCATCCGATCAAGATGATACTTTGGCTCTTAGATGGCCAGTCCTTGTCAATGAGCCGATATATTTTATTTGTCTTTTCTTTTGGTTTTATTTTCTTATGTTACCTTCTGAATTCAATGAGGACATTGATTCTTAAGGAGGAGGAGGTGTAACATTTTAGCATAGTTTATTTCTTTTTCTTTGTCTTTCTAGTACATTCTGTAACCTTCCAGCACCTTCTGAATGATTATAAATCCTTTCTTGGCACTAAGCCACAGCTAGAACATTCTTGTCACTTCTGTTCCAGTCATAGCTAGTCACAGAACTTCATGGAACATTGCAGATCTTTATTTGTCATCATTGCCAAGACACTTCTTCTTGGCATTTCCATTGATTACTCTGATCCTTCCAGATCCTTCTTTCATATCTTGTATAAATATCCTCTCTGTTCTCTTGAATAAAGCTCAGAATATTTTCTCCCTGAATCCACAAGAACTTCCCGAACTCTCAATAACTCTTCGAGCTATTTTGAGTACTTAGAATTTAGTCACTTGAAACCAGAACCATTATAATCTCCATTACCAAGTTTTTGTCTCTGCTGCCAAGCCTTCACTTGTCTCTATCAGAAAGTTTCCACTTATCTTTACTGCTAAGTTTCTGCTTACCTTGATTTATAAGTTTCTATTTATAGCAATTTCTCTCTATTGCCAAGTTTTTGCTTATTACAATTTCTTACTGACTGCTAATTTTTCACTTGCTGCAATTTCTCTCTACTACTAACTTTCTACTTACTGATAAATCTAAGTAAGTGAATATGATTTATTTCTCTCAGAATACATCTGGGGATTTACTGGCTATTGTTGAAAGAAGAGAGAGTCAGCAGGTATAATATATATTAGGAATTTGGTGAAAAGTGATTAAAGGTACTCATAAGATTGATATCCAATAGGAAGATGATATAAAGGCTGAGTAGTAAGGTCTGGAGATATGGCAGTAACATAGATTACTATTGGGAGGCTTGCTGGTAATTAAGGATAGTTAATATAGTATTGGTTAGGATTTTTGGTCAGAAGATTGGCAGCATATGGAGATTGGTGAGAAGTGGGATTGAAGAGGACTATAAATCTGAGAGATAAAGATAAAGAAGTGGATTCTCTCTAAATTTTGGGTGGTCTGGTGGCAATTGCTAAGGCAGACTATTATGTTGAACTTCTGGTCAGATCACTTAATTGAAAGAGATATCTTTGAGTATGAGAAATATTGGAGAGTTGAGCAGGAGGGAAGGAGTGGTATAGACTCCAAAATACTGATTGGGAGAGTATAGGTTTTTAGTAACTTTTGGGAAGAGATCAGGAGATATCTGAGTGGAGGCTAGAGTAATCATGGAGTTGGTTGCTGGGATATATTGAAGGGGTAGATATTAGGAGAGTTTGGAGATAAGCAGTGTTGTATAATAGTGGATTCATAAGAGTAAACAGAAGAAGTAAATCATCCACATCTTTCTCTACTACCACTCATATTATACAAATCCTGACATACCTTTTGATATACTTTTAATTTTTTATTGAGAAAAGAGACTAACAATATAATAACTTAGTAAGGTTCGGAGAGGGCATGCTAGACCTGAAGGTGATGAGGTATTCAACTAGCAGTATGGGAAGGGAGGGATTGGGTTAGGGCTGGGCTTCTTTGGACTGACTAGTGAAGGAGGGTCTGGTGGAGAGCAGGGTATGAGTAAGAAGACTGAGAGAGGGGGGCTGGTGAACTTTGCTACTGCAGTGAAGAATGGCAGAGCAGGTGGCAGAGAGGAGAAGAAGAAGGTTGCTGGCAAGGAGAAGTTGAAGGAGGAGGGCACTAGTGGTATACTGTCTGCTAGAGGAGAAAAGAGAGCTAGAGGGGAGCACTAGTGGTGTACTGTCTGCTAGAGAGGAGAAGGGAGCTAGAAGGAGAGTGACTGATGATGGAACTGAGACTACTGATAGAGCTATAATGGATAATCTGGAAAATAATTCAGATGTAATTACTGATGGATGCAGAGGGCAGACTGAGGGCCTGGGAATAGTATATAAGAAGAACCTATCTAATAGTGTAACAGGGTTAGTAGCAGTGCCATTGCTCAAGAAGTTGATCTCTAAATTTGCAGTTATGATAAGTTTCTGGAGTCTGATAGTGATGGCAAAGATGGTTCTGGGAATGCTTGAGAAGCAGTTGGAAGAGGTGGCATCTGTGAAGTTTCTGAAGGGACTAGAAGGAGTAGAGATCAGATTTGTAGAGGAGAAGCACCTGATGAGTATACTGACTAAAGGGGTGATAGTTGGTGAAGTGGTGGTACCAATGATAATGTGCCTAAGGTAAGACTCCAGGGTGATATATCTGGTGATTAAAGGAGTCCTGATGATATTAATAGAGGAGATAAGAAGTCAAATTAGAATAGTGATACAGAAGTATAGTGATATGATAAATATGAGATTCTAGGTATAGAAGAGAATAGCTTTCAGGATAGAAGATATGGAAGTAAGATTGCAGATAATAGGAAAGAAGGCAACTGAGAAGACTGTAGACTGGCCCAGAGTTTTGAAATGAGAGCCATTTAAGTATAAGATATTAATGGTAAAGGGAATAGAAGAGGAGGAGGATCTGCTGACAGTACTATGGGAATTGAAAGGAGCCATTAAATGGAGAGTGAAGGCTTGGGAGGCCTTTGAGGATGTGACTGTGATGAAAGAGATGAATGGAATAAAAATGTAAGTGGATAAGAAGATATAGAAGAGAGAGTAGAGGAGGTGTATACAGAAAGAGCTACTAAAGAGTTATAAGGAGAAGCTAGGAGTGGTGATGGTGCTGCCACCTGGGTATAAGAGGAGCCTGGAGACTTCTCAACATATCCTCCAGTACAAAAAGATCATTAGAGAGGATGTGCTAGGATTTTTCATTGACTTGGATAAAGGGAAAGAAGACTGGACTGAGCAGATAGAGGCTTTAGATAGTAGGTTGGTACTCAGAGCTGAGGGGGAGAATGTTGTAATGAGGGGGGCTCAGAGTGTGAGATTCAGGATTTCAGATGCTGGATAAGGGGGTGTGGTAGTTGGGATGGATTAGGAGAAATTAGTTGATATTATAGAGGAAGGTACTGAGGAAGCAAATAGGTATGAAAAAGTGAGGAGGCCCATAACTCTGAGTATAGGCTGTATTGGAAGAGAGATGTGGATGCTGAAAATATTCAATGATCTGGTGGCAAATAAACTAGCTGAGTTGGATTTCCAGATTCTTGAGGAGGAGAAGTGGCAGAAAATTCTGGCCAGGAAGGACATAGTAAACAAGCTGCTGTCTGAGATACTGATAGTCATGCTTGAGAAAGAAGGATATAAGGTAGATATAAGGAGAGAGACTAAGTTGAGAGAGGCAGCAGGGCAGGCTATTGAGGAGTACTAGTTAGCAAAGGATAAAACTGAGCTGTAGAAGATGGTCTATAAGGACTACAGGGAGGAGGTGGAGAAGAAGGATGATAAAGCTGATAGGGAGGTACTGGCAGTAATGGAGAAAAAGAAGAAAGAGGATACTGAGGTGAAAGTCAAATATCTCTTGGATCTGTTAAGAATAGACATTGAGCTGGAATTGTGAAAGAACTAGGGAAGATACAATATCTTTAAAGAATATTTCTTATGAATAGTATAATTAATATTTTATCATGAATATCAATGGGCTATAAGGATCTGTGAGGCACAGAAACATTTTAGAGTGGCTGAAGAGTTTGGAGACAGATCTTTTCTATTACAGGATGTGTACTGTAAGGATGATTTAAATAAGCAGGACTGGACTCAGGAATGGGAAAAGATAGTAGAATGGCATGGAAAGGTTGGGATCCTAATTTGCAAGGGCAGAGAGAAGCTGGTAGACATTGATGGGTAGAGAGAGTACCTATTGTGAGGACTGTGGAAGAAACCAGAGTGGGGCTCAGTAGTAGTTGGTTCTTATTATTGTCTGGCAGTCTAAGGTGAGAGGGTGGAGTGGCTGGAAGGATTGTTGGATACTGGAGCACTAATGGAGACTGGGGTGGATATACTGGGTGGTGACTTCAACATAGTGTGGGATACCTCATTGGAACAGTCTGATAGAGGGGCAGAAGTAATGAGCCATACTGAGAGACTGGATAGATGGGAGGAGATTGATAGGCTGAGTGCTTTGAGTAATGCTGGAAGGATCAGTGAGGAGTAGCTAAGGTCTTCATACATTGGGTCAATGGACTGGGGACAAGAATTGATTGGATCCTCTCAGTGAATTGCTGGAAAAGATATGTTTGGCAGGATATAGGGGTAGTTTGATACCTCTGGTTGAATTATTGGAGAGTGCTTAGACAAAGAAACTTTGGGGGAAGCAGAGATGGACCCAGATATTAGCAGCTCAACTGTACTCTATTGGAAGATGGGGCATTGTAGAGTAGATGGGGGGGAAAAGTAGGATCTGGTATTGCTAAATAGTGGGAGAAGGGGGCTCCAGTGGGGGTCTAGTAGAAGAAATTGAAGGATGTAGCAAAGATATACTGGGGGGAGATTGGGAGGCTGAAGGGTAGGCTTCAGTAAAAGAAGGGGCTGTGGGCTTTCCAATGTCTGGAGCAATTACTGTTACAGTGGTCAGGCTTGAAGAAGTTGGACCATCATCTTTATTTGTATCTAGGTTACTCTATTCAAGGTCTGGGTCTTCTTCATCTTCATTTTTTGGGAATAGAATCTCTATATAATGAATAATACTTTGATAGGTTGTCTGGTTCTTTTTCTGGATGTCGTTTAGATGGAATTGGACATGGATCAGGGCTCCTGTATTTCGTTTGTATATAGTATACAATTGGTCAGCAGCAGTGGTATTTCATCTAGTAAGTTCTGTAGAATTTCTGATATAGGTTTGATTAGAGATGGGGAGATTCTATAGGAGCTCTCCAATAGTATAAAAGGTTTATAGTGATGGATCTGTAGGAGGTGCTGAGCAATAGTGAGGTTCTCTGGATGTCCTTGGATTTGCTGGATTTGGTTTCCTTAGATGAGGCGAAATTGTACCAGGGGGATTAGTAGGGTTTGGAAGGAACTGATGATAAGAGTTTGGAGGCACTGATTTACTCCTTAAGTCATGGTTTGTGTAGGTATATCTTAAGTCAATTGATGTGAACTGGGGTTCTCAGAATATGTCCATTCATGCTTCTTATATAGATATTAGTTCCTCTGATATTGTATACAAGATATGGTCCTTCTCATTATAGTTTCAGTTTGGCAGTAAAGTTTATTTCAATCATGCTTCTTCAAACTAGGACTTGATCTCCAATCTTGATCTTCTGATCCTTCTGCTTCTGGTCATAATATTTCTTTTGTCTTTTCTGAGTCTTGATAATCTGACTTTTCACAGCTGATCTTCTTTTTCAAGAAGCTTTCTGAGGTTTTCATGGTCAGCAGTTCTGGTCTTCTTGGCAAATATCATTTTGAAGAGCTTTTGTTTAGTTGAGATAGCAGGGGTATTTCAGATTTCCCACAGAATTTCAGATAAGCAGAGGTCCCAATTGATAGAATTAAACTTGGTAAGTCCTTTCTTAATAGTCTGGTTCATTTTTTTGGTCATTTCATTAATTTATAGATGATAGAAGATAGTTCTTTTCAGGTGGATCCTATGAATTTATTTATAACTTGAGATTATTTTATCACAAATTCAGTTCTTTAGTTAGAGATAAGCTCTTCAGGGGGTCCATATTGGAGAGTGAGGTCATGAAGATATCCAACAATGGTCAGGGCATCTGCAATCTCTATAGAGTATACTTCAGGCCATTTGGTCAGATATTCAACAAATACTAAGATATATCTATTTCATTCTGATATTACTGGTAGAGGTCCAATTACATCTACTCTTTTTCTCTAAAAGATATAAGTGGGTTGGAGAATTAGTTGTAGAGAGGCTTGATAGTTCTTCTTTCTTTGATACTTCTGGCAGATGTTATACTTCTGAATGATATCTCAGACTTATATTCTGAGGTGGGGCCAATGTTAATAATATGTATTCTTGAATCTTATTTTCTATATTTATCTGTCCTTGGTGGACTTTCTGATATTCTTATCAGATGAGATCTTCTTGCTCCTTAATGGTCATGGGAACTTCTTTGAGAGTACAGTTTCAAGGTATACTCTTTCTTTGATTTATTGAGTTATGTAGAAAAGAATATTAATATTATTGTGAGTTCTTCTCACTTTGTGAATGATATTGATTTTATAATATTAGAGGATAAGGATCCATCAGGCAAGAATTCCAGTAGGGTCTTTTCAGTACAGAAGCTATTTGAGAGCTGCATGATCTGTGATCAGAGTGAACTTTCTTCTAATGAGATAAAGTTTGAATAAGATAACTGCCCATATGACTACAAGGCATTCCAATTTGGTGCTCCCATAGTTGGTCTGCTGCTTGTTGGTAGCTCTGCTTGCATAAGCTATCACATGGTATTATTTGTCAGGTCCTTCCTATACAAGGATAGCTCCAAGGCCATTCTTGGATATATTGGTATATATAATGAAAGATTTCTATAGATCTGGTCAGACTAGGATTGGTGCTGAGGTCAGGCAATGTTGTAGTTTTCAGAAGGCTTCTTTTTGTGGTTCTTTCTATTAGAATAGTACTTCCTTCTTCAGCAAGGTTCGGATTGAAGCAGAAATTTGAGCAAATCTCTTAATAAATCTTCTATAGTAGGATATAAGTATCAGGAAGAATAGGGCTTCCTTTGGTGTCTTAAGAATGGGAAAGTTGTTGATGTTTTCTATCTTCTTGGGGTCTGTATGTATTCTATCTTTAGAAACTACAAATTCAAGGAATTCAAACTTCTGTTTGCCAAAGTAGTACTTCTTTGAGTTAAGTCTCAGGTGGTTTTGCTGGGTAAGTTTGAAAAACTCTTCAAGGTCTTACAGGTGATCTTCAAAATTTGCTGAGTAGATGTTGGAATCATCTATATAAATAATTAGACAGTGGTGGATGAGAGGAGCATACACTGAGTTCATTATTCACTGGAAGGTTGGGGGTACATTACAGAATTCAAAGGGCATTCAGAGATATTCAAACAATTTTCCTAGAGTAAGGAAAGCTGTCTTTTGGATTTCTTTAGAGTCTATTAATATCTCATCGAATTCTGCAAATAGGTCCATACTGCTGAAGTATCTTGCATTTTATAGCTGGTCTAGAAGGTCATCAATTTAGAGCAAGGAGTATACATATTTTTCAGTAACTATGTTGAGTTTTCTGAAGTTTACAATAAGTCCCCATCCTATTTTCTTTAGTACTATAAGTATAGGGCTGGCCCAAGGGCTAGTAGAGGGTCAGATGACTTTATTGTCTAAGAGCTCCTATATGTGTTCTTTCTCAAATATTTTCAAATAATGGGGTATCCTGTATGGTTTCTGTCAGATGGGTGTTGCATTTCTTATATTTATACTATGGTGGTATAATGGGTTATATGGCAGGTTGCCATAGTCTGTGGTGAAGATGTCCTGATATTTATGAAGAAGTTTGGTCAATTATTGTTACTGCTGACGTGTCAATTCTTCTAATATTTGTAGAAGGCTTCACTTTCTCCTGAGTTACAGAGGGGCCTTTTCTTTCTTCTGTAATCTTTTGTTATTTCTCTATAAGTTTAATTCATAAACTTCTCTATATGCTTGATTGAGATAAGACACCAGGTGTCCAATGATGGTTCTTTTTAGCAGGATGATATTCTCCCAGCTTATGTTAATTGTGTAGGAATATATTGGATTCATCTTATTAGAGAATGTGTATCCTTCTATATACAGATTTTGGATTTCTTGATTTGGTTCAAAGAAAAGATTTCTGGAATCAGGTGGTGCAAAGATTTCGATGGTGGTTTGCTCTTCTGGTTCAAGGATGAGGTTCTTGTGAAATTTTACTAGTTGGTAGAAACCTTGCTAAGGAGTATTTGCTTTGAACCAGCTGACCTAAGGGAGGTATTCTTTCTTTTTATCAGAGCTTCCAAATTCTTTAATTTGTCTGGTACCTTGAGTGAGCTTGAATACTTCTTGTAGCTGAGGGGTCTTATATTCAGAGAAGACTGCCTGTGTAATTTTGTCTTCTTTGTTGATTCAAATCCATTTACTGCTTCTATTCCTTATGATAACCTTGATTTTGTCTATATATCCTGGATCAATAGTTCCTCCTTCAGTAGAGACTCCTTCAAGGGCTAGTTCAGACCTTAAGGTCAACTAGATGTAGGTTCCTTTTGGTGGTTATATAGCAATATCAGTTCTGATGAGCTTTGTACTTTTGAGACCTATAATAATATCATAAAGGCTGCTGAGATCATAGCTAACATCATCTTAGTGTATCTTCTTCAGTGGAATTACATTGAGATGAAGTAGGGTAAACTGTGCAATATTCTTGCTAAGTGTAGGCTATCTATAGACTGAGGCTTCTGTGGCTTCAGATCTCCAACCTCTGATGGCTATCTTTCTCCAATAGAGGGGTCTTGAAGATAATTAATTTCTCTTTTTCCAGTGGGATCCAGGGCTTCCATGAAGTTGATGGCATCATCTATCCATCCTTGGTGAGTTGTATGGTGAATGAGAGCCAGGATATCTTCTTTCAGATTATATATCTTGAGGATCTTCTTTGTGAGCTTTTTTTTTTTTT